>SJYR01005226.1:25944-44286 GCA_006410655.1 Kobus ellipsiprymnus
ATATAAAGCTGTTCAGTTCAGTTCAGTCTCTCAGTTGTGTCTGACTCTTTGCGATCCCGTGAATTGCAGCACGCCAGGCCTCCCTGTCCATCACCAACTCCCAGAGTTCACTCAAACTCATGTCTATTGAGTCGGCGATGCCATCCAGCCATCTCATAATCTGTCGTCCCCTTCTCCTCCTGCCCCCAATCCCTCCCAGCATCAGGGTCTTTTCCAATGAGTCAACTCTTCACATGAGGTGGCCAAAGCACTGGAGCTTCAGCTTTAGCATCATTCCTTCCAAAGAAATCCCAGGACTGATCTCCTTCAGAATGGACTGGTTGGATCTCCTTGCAGTCCAAGGGACCCTGAAGAGTCTTCTCCAACACCACACTTCAAAAGCATCAATTATTTGGTGCTCAGCTTTCTTCACAATCCAACTCTCATATCCATACATGACCACTGGAAAAAAACATAGCCTTGACTAGAAGGATCTTTGTTGGCAAAGTAATGTCTCTGTTTTTGAATATGCTGTCTAGGTTGGTCATAACTTTCCTTCCAAGGAGTAAGCGCTTTTAATTTCATGGCTGCAATCACCATCTGCAGTGATTTTGGAGCCCCCCAAAATAAAGCCAACCACCTTTTCCCCATCTATTTGCCACGAAGTGATGGGACCAGATGCCATGATCTTCGTTTTCTGAATGTTGAGCTTTAAGACAACTTTTTCACTCCTCTTTCACTTTCATCAAGAGACTCTTTGGTTCTTCTTCACTTTCTACCATAAGGGTGGTGTCATCTGCATATCTGAAGTTATTGATATTTCTCCTGGCAATCTTGATTTCAGCTTGCATTTCCTCCAGCTCAGAGTTTCTTGTGATATACTCTACATATAAGTTAAATAAGCAGGGTGACAATATACAACATTGACGTACTCCTTTTCCTATTTGGAACCAGTCTATTGTTCCATGTCCAGTTCTAACTGCTGCTTCCTGTCCTGCATACAGGTTTCTCAAGAGGCAGGTCAGGTGGTCTGGTATTCCCATTTCTTTCAGAATTTTCCAGAGTTTATTGTGATCCACACAGTCAAAGGCTTTGGCATAGTCAATAAAGCAGAAATAGATGTTTTTCTGGAACTCTCTTGTTTTTCGATGATCCAGCAGATGTTGGCAATTTGATCTCTGGTTCCTCTACCTTTTCTGAAACCAGCTTGAACATTTGGAAGTTCATGGTTCACGTATTGCTGAAGCCTGGCTTGAAGAATTTTAAGCATTAATTTACTAGCATGTGAGATGAGTGCATTTGTGTGGTAGTTTGAGCATTCTTTGGCATTGCCTTTTTTGGGATTGGAATGAAAACTGACCTTTTCCAGTCCTGTGGCCACTGCTGCGTTTTCCAAATTTGCTGGCATATTGAGTGCAGCACTTTCACAGCATCATCTTTCAGGATTTGAAATAGCTCAACTTCAGTTCCATCACCTCCACTAGCTTTGTTCGCAGTGGTGCTTCCTAAGGCCCACTTGACTTCACATTCCAAGATGTCTGGCTCTAGGTGAGTGATCACATCATTGTGATTATTTGGGTTGTGAAGATCTTTTTTGTACAGGTCTTCTGTGCATTCTTGCCACCTCTTCCTAAGATCTTCTACTTCTTTTAGGTCCATACCATTTCTCCTCCTTTATTGAGCCCATCTTTTCATGAAATGTTCCCTTGGTATCTCTAATTTTCTTGAAGAGATCTCTAGTCTTTCCCATTCTGTTGTTTTCCTCTATTTCTTTGCATTGATCACTGAGGAAGGCTTTCTAATCTCTCCTTGCTATTCTTTGGAACTCTGCATTCAAATGGGAATATCTTTCCTTTTCTCCTTTGCTTTTCTCTTCTCTTCTTTTCATAGCTATTTGTAAGGCCTCCTCAGACAGCCATTTTGCTTTTTTGTGTTTCTTTTTCTTAGGGATGGTCTTGATTCTTGTCTCCTGTAGAATGTCACGAACCTCCATCCATAGTTCATCAGGCACTCTGTCTATCAGATCTAGTCCCTTAAATCTATATCTCAAGGACCTCAGAAAAACACTCTACTTACCTTTTCTCATTCATTGTATGGTTACAACACAGGAACAGCCAAATAGAAGAGATACATAGGCAAGTATAGTGGTATGTATTGGCATACAGAGATTCCATGCTCCTTCTAGGAAATCACCTGCCCAACGTCTCAACAGATATAGATTTCAGCCCTATCTCAAAAACCTGGAATTTGGGAGGTGATGTTGAAAGTTCCAAACTTTTAATTAAGGCTTGACTTTTTTCTGTAAAGCTATCTTGAAGCTATTTAGGGGCACTGCCAAGAGTTATATCATTTAAACAAAAAAGAAAAAAAGATACTCATCACCATTATCACTCATGGAATTCCCAGGGTTTTAAAAACTCTGTGCCTGGAACCAAGGTTAAAGACCAAATATATTCCTATAATAACACAGATGGCTTTAGGCATTTTAAATTAAATTATTTGGGATATTATCAGAAGTCTATTTCTCTGTGTAGTTTTCATATTTAGAATCTTGTCTCTTCTGGATGTTTTTCTCCTTTTGGGGAAAAATGTTTACATCATTAACTCTTATGTAAACTCTTAGAGCATGCACATTTTCAAAAATTTTTTCTATTCCATTTACTTTTATGTTGACTTGAGCTGGCTACAAATGAAGAACTTGTCTAGTAAATATATGGATATTTATTTCTAGTCATGTTCATAGTAAACACAGAGATTGATTTCTGGTTTTTATTTACAAAGTTTACACGCTAAGAAAGGAGTGTTTTGGGTGGGATGTGCTGTCTATAGAGCTCGGAAGCAATCCTAGATCAGTCACAACTGAGCATGACAAGCTCACGTGGATTAAGCAGGCACCTGTTAACCTGGGATGAAAATACAGAAAGTTGAAACCACAAATTCTTTTAAAATTCAATTGGAAGCCTTGAGAAGAAATTACTTCTTGGACCTTATCTAACTAATTATGAGAACATAACTTGCTATACCAAGATCTACAGCCTCTTTTCAGCTTTTGGATAATTTACAAATAAGAACAATAAGGAAATTCACACAAATCAGCCAGCAAGTTAGGGAGAGTTCAATAGCCTCGAAAAGAATTTGCAAGTATATGAGTTGATATTATGCTGAAATATCACTTTAAAATGATAAAAGTCATGAATTTTACTTGCTTTTATAAATGTTAAAGTAAGCTTGCCTAAACTACTCTGCCCAATGTAAGCAAGTTTTAATATTTGAATGTCCACGTGTGGTATTTGTGTTTATCCAAAATGAACAAAGCTAAGATTTATTTAGTAGTTCTGGAGGATTTATAAGGATTCCTGGAGCACACATTTTAAGGAAACTATGAACTCTAGGAACTCTTGAGGCCACAGAAATAATCTGTGGAACTCAGTGATAATCAAAAAATATGACTGTTACAGCTATCATTCAGAGGTGAATACTGTCATTCTATTTAAGGTGAGGAATATCTTTTATGTCTTTACTGCTCTGTATTTTTATTTGCAACACTGTGTTTATAAATTCAATTTAAAGCTTATCCAACCTTAAGAAATGACCAGCAGACAATCCCAATGGCTATAGTTGATCTTTCATGCTCTTTGCCCATTATAAATACTCCTGAATGTGATGCTCATTCTATGCTTTCATGGTAGAAAATAAAACTAGAATAATGCTGCCTGGGGGTTAAAAACTGGTAACTAAAGGGGATTTAACTATCGGAATAGTGTTTCATATATTTTTTAATTTGAGTATTTTCTCAAAGGTCATGCACTCTGTGATCCTAACAGTGTCCACTGTTCTGAATCCTAAATTTGCATTTTCTCTCTAGCCCCTACAATTATTTGAGTTTGCTACTCTTTCATTGAAAGTGTTAGTTGCTCAGTCGTGTCTGACTCTTTGCAACCCCCTGACTGTAGCCCATCAGGCTCCTCTGTCCATGGAATTCTCCACACAAGAATACTGGAGTGGGTAGCCATTCCCTTCTATAGGATATCTTCCCGACCCAAGGGTCAAACCTGTGTCTCCTACATTGCAGGCAGATTCCTTATCATCTGAGCCACCTGGGAAGCTACCCTTTCATTAGACAGGTGGAAACCGAAGCTTATATGTTATGTCTATAATAATCACCAACTAAAATATGTGTATAGCTTTCAGGATTTCTCTACCCTGATTTAGCCAAGATTATTATGGGGATATGTCTGTATTTAACAGTTATCTAAAAAGGTACAATCTTAGAAGGTCAAACAGATGTCAAAGGAAGTGAAAGGTGAGGTCTCTGTCATACACTTCCCTCCTTGACTGCAGCTTTATTTTCATTCATGTACACAAAGTTTATATATTTGGGCTAGAGGAAGAAGACATATCAATGAAAGCCAAATTCAAATTAATATCCTGGATTTGCTTTTGCAGATCTTAGTCTTCTCTCCCTCATTTATGTACTAGTAGGTACTAGAGTTCAAAGTGGATGTGCTAAGTTTTTAAAAAGGTAGTATCATTCACTGTCATTTTATCATTAACTTTCAACTTCTATCAATAGAATGATAACTATTTGATATTTACAATTATATATTTATTTGTGCTCTTAGTAAAGTAAGAGGGACACTGAGGTCAGCTTTAATCATAGCCATTTTAGTCATAGTAAATTATCTGAAGCTGAAATATTAAATTCTAATCATAGATAATATAGGTTTATATCTGAAGCAGACTTTTTTGATTATCTATATATAGCTGTATCTTAACGTTATCTAGCAATCTGGGCTTGCATTTTATTAACATTTATTCTGAATAAATTCTTTTTCTCAAATGTGAATTTGTTGAGCACCAGCAAAGATTCCTTTTTTTTTTTTTTTTGGCTGTCACATTGAGATGAAGCCTACTGTGATGAATTATTAGGACAATGAAAATTAAACAAGAGTGAAGGCTGTAATTTGAGAGGGAAATAAATCTGCAACTTGCAGAAAGAACAGTAGGTTGGAAGATTTATTCTCTCTTTTAAAGTCACCTGTCACAATATGGTAACGCTAGGCATCAGAATTTGAAAGATGGCTTCAAAATCTCCTTATTGACAATATTTCTAAGTGGCCAACTTTTCATGTGTCACTGTATGGGGGTGGGGGGAGCTTGCTGCCTATCTTTTATTTTTGCCATGGTTTGAAGGAGACATTTATAATAATTAATAACTGAGAAGGTAGGTTGTTTTGCCAACCATATGACTATATAGTTAAGTCAGAACAGTGACATAAACAGTAGGCACATATTATTATAAACTGGTGATGGCATTTGGAGCAATGACAAGCAAGTATAAGGAAGAAATTACAGGCTCCTTTAATAGGACCCTTGGTCCACTATTCTTTACATACCATGTGCTATAAAATTAACTGTTTTACAGTTTATGCTCATGTATTCAAGTGTTAGTTGCTCAGTTGTGTCCACCTCTGCCAGGCTGTAGCCCACTAGGCTCCTCTGTTCAGGCAAGAATACTGGAGTGGGTTGCCATCCCCTTCTCCAGGGGATCTTCTCAGCCCAGGGGTTGAACCCATATTTCCTGCACTGCAGGTGGATTCTTTACCATCTGAGCCACCAAGGAAGCCCATGCTTATATCTTAGATTTGGGTTAAAATAGTAATTCCTAATGTAAAATTTCAAAGTACAATGAAATGAACACAAGTATGCGTGTTTTAGTCAATATTTCTCTCTCTTTTTTTTCTCCCATATAGTTATAGAATTTCTGCCATGTTTTACTCTGGAAAATATAAAGCAGTATGATACTAAGTCTCAGCCTCTGTATCATTGGAAGAGGAAAACACATTTATGGGGTACCTACTAAAACTTCAATAACATACAATCAGTTATATGTAACATAAGTTTTATTAGCTCCAATTTTGCAGATGAGAAAGCACAGGCCTTGAGAACCTTGATAATATGAGAAAAGTCAGGCAACTAGTAAAAGTTAGCATCATAACTAAACCCCATGCTTGTCTAATTTTTCTTCTAATGCTATATGTCATTTTTCCATCCAAGCAAATAAACATCTACTTTGGGAATTTATGAGCATCAGGATGCTAACCCCTTCATAGGGGCATGCTTTGAAACTTTTCTGAGTCTATTTTTTCTCCTGTTACAGGCCTGTGTAGGAGTACATATAGGTCATCTCCTGTGTAGGAGTACAGACAGGTCTTCCAGTGTAACAGAGGTCATGCAGAAGGTAAGATGAAGGTTATTTGGTAAATGTGGAGGAATAGCAAGTGCAAAATCTCAGTGAAATATGAAGCCAGCTCCTCCATTGAGAATAAGGGCTGGGTGGCTCAGTGTTGCTCATATGGCTTCACTAGTGATTCATCATAACAAATTTTTCCAGTAGTCATGTATGGATGTGAGAGTTGGACCATAAGGAAACTGAGCACCCAGGAACTGATGCTTTCGAACTGTGGTACAGAAGATGACTCTTGAAAGTCCCTTGGTTAGCAGGGAGATCCAATCAGTCAATCCTAAATGCAATCAACCCTGAATATTCATTGGACGGATTGGTGCCAAAGCTGAAGCTCCAATACTTTGGGCACCTGATGTAAAGAGCTGACTCATTGGAAAAGACCCTGATGCTGGAAAGATTGAGGGCAGGAGGCGAAGGGGGCAAAAGAGGATGAGATGTTTGAATGGCATCACTGACCCAGTGGACATGAGTTTGTGCAAACTCTGGGAGATAGTAAAAGACAGAGAAGCCTGGTGTGTTGCAGTCCATGGGGTTGCAAAGAGTCCGACACAACTTAGTGACTGAACAATAGCAACAAAAATGTGAAAGCTCAGCACAGAGGAATGTTTTTCTGTAGCCATTTTCATCTGCTCAGAGGCAGGAGTAGAATATGAGGATAGCTGGGTTTAGCCATGGTTGAGATTTAGCCCAACTGGTAAGATGGCGTGAGTTGAGTATATAAGCAAAGAAGAAATTTCATGAAGAAGCACTAGAGCCTGATGGGAAGGAAAATGCAAACAGAGAAATGCAGAAAGAGACAAAGAGGGAGAGAGATGGAGGGAACAGGAGGGAGAGAATGTGTGTATGTGTGTGTCTGGGAGGGAAGGGTTTGCAGGGGGGCAAAGTGATTAAGTGGTAGTGTCTGTAACTGGAAATTTAACTGGGCTCTAAGAAATGCTGGAGTAAGGGACAGAGGAGTGAATAGAATACCAATGAGCTAGACATTGTTCCAAGTACTGAGGATACAGCAGCACACAAAATGATGTAGAGATTGTTAATATTTTTGATAGTGAAATGATACCCCTATTTGCCAGAAAGCTCATAACCACCAGTCTAGACAGAGTTATAAAAACTTTAATTTACTTAATTCAGGGGTAATAAAGAAAACTATCCACTGTGATTTTGTATCTGGACTCCAGGGAAAAAAGGAAAATAATTTGTTTCAGAGCTTTTGTGTCTCTTTTAGGTAATCTCACATTAAGGGAGAGTTCATCAAAAAATATTTATTAGGCACCCATGTTCATAAACAGTAGCTCAAAATTCATTTACTTCTGGGAGTAATTGTTGGGGAGGAATATATTTTAATAATAAGAGTAAAGTAAGTTTTTTTTTTTGTGTATTTCTTACAGAACATTAAGAATTAAATTAAATTCAGCCAATGTTTATGAAGGTGTTCTACTTGACCTAAATTATTTTACAATCTAGTGGGGAAGAAAAATATGTTCCAAAATTACCATAACAAAATGCATGAAGTGACAGGTGTCAAAAGTTAAGTATAAACATAATGCTATGGAGCCCCAAGGAGGGTATGATTAATTCCTGCTTGTAGTGACTGAGGACTTCAGGGGGAAATACAATTTTAGCTATATTTTGAAGAATGAGCAGGATTTATAAAGGCCAGATAGGATGCAATAAAAGAGAATATTTACAAAAAGTTCTAGACTGAGTATAGAAGAAAGCCAGAGGCAAACAAATATAGGTTACATTCAAGAACTTGCAAATAGGATCTTGTGGCTGAACCATAGTTAACTTTGGAAGAAGAGTAAGATTGTAAAGCACTGCCTGGGACATAGAATATTGCTTAATATATACATTCCTGAAAGAGAAGAGATATGGCTAGCATAAAAGGTGTTTTTGCATCACTTCAGTAGTATGATAATGTTCTTTTCTTAATGAACATGTACCCTGGGCATTTTTGAGTCTCTGACATTAGAAATACTTGTTTTTACATAATCATGGTAGAATATATTTTTGTGTTCTTGTAAAGCTGTTACTATATCCTACTCTAGGTTGATGAGTTTGGAGAATATTGTGAGAAATCCAATATGCCTACTAAAACCACAGATGGCTATAAGAAACTATTATCAATTGTTTCAACAATTATCAATCATAGAAGTCTTTACGAATTTGCTATGAATAAACAAAGTAGGCTTTTAATCTTTTTCTTGCAAACATGAACAATATAAATGTAATTATGTGTCTATATATTAATTTCAGAAATCTTTAGCATTTGTCAAAAGTAGCAAATATTTTAATATCTCTAGTGTTTTAAGCTATGAAGGGTAAATGATACTCTTCATTTTATTCTAAAGATCTTTAAGTATGTAGTGATATTTATTGTGCATCTAAAGTCTATTCTTACAATTTTTTGTTCGGTGAGTCATTGCAGTTTTAATTAAGAAGTACATCAAATCGTGTGGCTCTGTGATTTATAATTATGGGAATATAGCTAGAAAGAAAAACTCCAGATTTATCCAATAAAATACATATACCATTGATTTCACTGATATATATTTTGAATTACTCATTAATCTCATTAACTTAGAACAGTTTCAGAATAATTTTTCATTGAAAATATATAAAGCACTCGACCCTCAGTAAATCTCACCAACAAAGAACAGCTAAGAGTATTTTCATTGTTTTCATGGTGGCTGCTGCTGCTGCTAAGTCGCTTCAGTTGTGTCCGATTCTGTGCGACCCCATAGACGGCAGCCCACCAGGCTCCCATGTCCCTGGGATTCTCCAGGCAAGAACGCTGGAGTGGGTTGCCATTTCCTTCTCCAGTTTTCATGGTGGACTGAGGCCTAAAAGATTCAAAATGTTAATATTTGCATTGGTGTTTGTTCATGAACACTTCTCTGTAGCCCAGTAATATTTTCACTTTCTGAAGTGAAATTAAATATATGGGTATCTGTTTTTTTCTGGTTATTCCAGCTGCCCTGTAGTTTTCAGAATTTTTGAGAGAGCGCATACAGAATTAATACATAGAGCTCATATCTTCTTTTGTTTCCAGAGACTGTTTCTCTTGCTGAAAGAGGTCTGATATCACTTTAGAGCAGAAAACAAATATGATAAAAGTCAACAGTTATATCCTCTAGTAATATGCTGCAGTATGTTATTACATATTATTAACCAAATGAATCAACTGTGTATATAGATATATATGTATAATAACTGGAGTGGGTTGCCATTTCCTTCTCCAGTTTTCATGGTGGACTGAGGCCTAAAAGATTCAAAATGTTAATATTTGCATTGGTGTTTGTTCATGAACACTTCTCTGTAGCCCAGTAATATTTTCACTTTCTGAAGTGAAATTAAATATATGGGTATCTGTTTTTTTCTGGTTATTCCAGCTGCCCTGTAGTTTTCAGAATTTTTGAGAGAGCGCATACAGAATTAATACATAGAGCTCATATCTTCTTTTGTTTCCAGAGACTGTTTCTCTTGCTGAAAGAGGTCTGATATCACTTTAGAGCAGAAAACAAATATGATAAAAGTCAACAGTTATATCCTCTAGTAATATGCTGCAGTATGTTATTACATATTATTAACCAAATGAATCAACTGTGTATATAGATATATATGTATAATATGCACACATATGTATTTAAAAGCTTAAACTATAGTATATTAAACTCTTATTTTTCATTCTCTTATGTGGCTATTAAAAATGTTATTTTCCCCTGAGTCAGATCTTCTATATTTGTCCCACCCTGTCCTCTATACTGTATAATTCCAACTGATAAAGAATCATAATTTTATTAATTTCACATGTACACATTTTGCCAGGTGAATAGCCTGTTCTTTATCATATTTATTATTACAGAGTAAACCTCTTTTAACTTTTACCAATAATGAGTGCTCATTTTAGTGGTAAAAACCCAGCCACTCTCTTGAACTAAACCAAGTGGAGAAAGATATAAAGAACTGGAAAAAGATACAACAAAAAATAAAAATATTTGTACAGCTTTACTCTCCTTTGATTAAAGTGCACCAGAAACCTACTTGTGAGAGAGACTAAATTATTATAATTAATACTGCGGTCTGCTGGGTGATTTTATATAAGAACTTTAAGCCTTTAAGTGATTATAATTTTCTTACTTGTGGAAAAAAATATTTACTGGCTACACAATTAACACCCTAGAGCTTAAAAGTTACTCTTTAAACAGAAAAGAAGAACCTATAGAAAAGGGAAAATCATAATACAAAGGACAAATAAATATATAAAAGAACTGAAGATCCCCTAAATAAGCCAATACATAGATTACAAAAACAATAACTTTTTTTTTGGTAAAAATGACTATGCATTCATGTGTGATCAGTTGCAAAGTCACGTCTGACTCTTTGTGACCCCTTGGACTGTAGCCTACCAAACTCCTCTGTCTATGGAATTTTTCAGGTAAGAATTCTGGAGTGGGTTGCTATTTTCTTTTCCAGAGGATCTTTCCAACCCAGGGATCAAATCCATGTCTTTTGCATCTCCTGTATTGGCAGTGGGATTCTTTACCAGTATGCCACCTGGTTAATCCTAAAAGTCAATATAATTATAATCATTTGCAAAAGGATAACTATGAAGATGTAAAATAGAGCATAAACATCACAAAATGGAGGGAGGAGGTTAAAAAGTGTAGATCTTTTAGAATATACTCAAATTGTATGACTATGAGCTTAAAGCAAGTAGACGTATGTTCTTGGATTGGAATAAACAGTATTGTCAAAATGACTATACTACCCAAAACAAGCTACAGTCAATTAAATTTCTATCAAATAATCAGTGGCCTTTTTCATGGAATTAGAATTAAAAAAAAATTTACTTTTTGTGTGCAAACACAAAGGACTTTGAATAGCCAAAGCAATCCTAAGAAAAATGGAGCTGGAGAAATCAAGTTCCCCAAGTTCAGACTATAATGCAAAGCTACAGTAATCAAAACAGCATGGTACTGGCACAAAACTAAAGATCAGTGGAATAAGATAGAAAGTCCAGAGATAAACACCAAGCATCTATCATCACCTAAACTAAGACAAAGAGACAAGAATATCCAATGGAGAAAAGACAGTCTCTTCAATAAGTGGTGCTGGGAACTGGGCAGCTACATATAAAAGAATGAAATTAAAATGTTCTCTGAAACCATACACATAAATAAGCTCAAAGTGGTTTAAAGATTTAAATGTAAAGCTGAATATTATAAAATTCTCAGAGGAAAACATAGGCAGAACACTTCTGACATATGTTGAAGTAGAATCTCTTTCTAAATAAGAGATCTAAATAAAATTAAAAATGTTTGCATAGCAAAAGAAACCACAAACAAAATGAAAAGACAGCTTACAGAATGGGAGAAAATATTGGCAAATGAAACAACTGACAGGGGATTAATCTCCAAAATACACAAATAGCTCATAGAGCTCCATATAAAAAAAATAAAACAATCCAATCAAAAAATTGGTAGAAGATCTAAAGAGACAATTTCTCCAAAGAAGACATACAGATGACCAAAAAGTACATTAAAAGAGGCTCAATGTAATTAATCGTTAGAGAAATCAAGTCAAAACTACAATGAGGTATCACTTCACAGTGGTCAGAATGGCCAAACAATATACAAATAATAAATGCTAGGCTAGAGAGGTTGTGGAGAAAAGGGAACCCTCCTACACTTTTGGTGGGAAAGTACATTGATACAACCATTATGGAGAATAGTATGGCGATTCCTGAAAGAGTAAAAATAGAGCTAGCATATCATCCTGCAATCCCACTCATGGGCATATACCCAAAGAAAACTGTAATTTGAAAAGATATATATACCCCAATGTTCAATATAGCATTATTTTCTATAGCTAGAACAAAAAGCAACCTAAAGAATCTCCATCAACAGAAGAAAGGATAAAGAAAAGTGGAACATATATACAATGGAATATTAAGCAGCCATAAAAAGAATGGAATAATGTCAGTTACAGCAGCATGGATGTGTCTAGATATTGTCATACAGAATAAAGTAAGGCATACAGAGAAAAACAAATAACATATAATATCACTTTTATGTGGAAACTAAAAAAATGGTACAAATGAACTTATTTACAAGACAGAAATGGAGTCATAGATGTAGAAAGCAAACTTATGGTTAAAGGTGGAGGAGAGAAGGGAGGGAGGAGAAGGGATAAACTGGGAGATTTGGATTGACATATACACACTACTATATATAAAATAACTAATAAGCACCTATAGCCCAGGTGCTATAACTATTCAATAGTCTGTAATGACCTATATGGGAAGATAGCTTTAAAAAGAGTAGATATATGTATATGTATAACTGATTCACTTTGTTTACAGTAGAAACTAATATCACATTGTAAATCAACTATACTATTGTAAAAATTAAAAAAAAAAAAAAAAGCACAGCAAGCAGATAAAGTTATGGGTCAACACAATGGAAAACCAAGGTAACTACAAATTAAAAAGTAATAGACTCAAAAAGAAAGAAAGAAAGAAATGAATCCAAGCATAAACAAAAGACAAACATCAAATTGTGAAGATAAAAAACAAAACGAAAAAAGCTACGAAATTAACTAGAAAACAAGGTTGAAATGGCAGTAGATACATATCTACCAATAATCATTTTAAATGTCAATAGACTAAATGCTCTAATCCAAAAACACAGAGTGGTGGATTGGATTAGAAAGAAAAACGCAATTGTACAATATGTTGCCTAGAAAAGACTTCAGGGTGAAAGACACAGATAGAAATTAAGAAAATGGAAAAAGATATTTCATGCAAATGAAAATGACAAGAAAATGGGGGGTAGCAAAGTTCATATCAGACAACATCAAAATTTAAATTAAAACCGAGAAAGATAGTAACAAACATTATATAATAATAAAGAAATCAATTCAAGAAGAGGACAGTACAGTCATTAACATGTATGCACCAAATATAGGAGCACCTAAATATACAAAACAAATACTAACAGACATATAGGGAGAAATTAACAGGAATATAATAATAGTAAAAGATTTAACACCCCATTGACATCAATGGACAGGTCTTCTAGACAGAAAGTTAATAAGGCAACAGGAGGTCCTAAATGATACAATGGAACAATTAGACTTAATTGATACTTTTAGGACTTGACTTTAAAAAAAATAACACAGAATACACATTCTTGTCAAGTGCACATGAAATATTCTCTAAGACTGATCATATACAAGGACAAAAAGTAAGCCTCAACAAATTCAAGAGGATAGAAATATCATGAAGCATTTTTTCCTGACAATAACTGTATGAAACTAGAAACCAACTGGAGAAAGAAAAAAGGGAAAATAACACATCGAGACTAAACAAGCTACCAAAAAAACTCAATGGGGTCAATGATAAAACCAAAGAAGAAATTTAAAAATACCTCAATAAAATGACAATAAAAACAAAAACCTTACAAAAATCTATGGAATGCAGCAAAAGGAGTTCCAAGAGGAAAGTTTACAGTGATACAGGACTTCCTCAAGAAATAAAAACAATCTCAAATGAAGAACTTAACCTACACCTAAAAGAAATAGAAGAAGAATCAAAACCCTGAGTCAACAAAAGGAAGGAAACAATAAAGTTTAGAGAGGATATAAGTAAAATAGATCAATAAGATAATAGAAAACATCAACAAAACCAAGAAAGGGTTGGTTGAAAAGATAAAAAATATCAACAAAAGCCTAGTCAGGCACACCAAGAAGAAAAGAGAGACAATCCAAATAAAATAAGAAATTAAAAGGGAGAAATGACAACTGACACATGCTAGCAAGATAGTGTTTAAAATCCTTCAAGCCGGGCTTAAACAGTATGTGAACTGAAAAATCCCAGATGTTCAACCTGGATTTAGAAAAGGCAGAGGAACCTGAGATCAAATTGCCAACATTTGCCAGATCATGAAGAAAGCAAGGGAATTCCAGAAAAACATCTACTTCTGCTTCATTGAAAGGCTATGCTAAAGCCTTTGACTGTGTGTATCATACCAAGATGTGGAAAAATTTTAAAGAGATGGGAATACTGGACTGCCTTACCTGTTTCCTGAGAAACCTGTATGCAAGTCAAGAAAAAATAGGTAGAAAGGGACATGAAACAACAGACTGGTTCAAAACTGGGAAAGAAGTACATCAAGGCTGCATCTTGTTACTGTGCTCATTTAACTTATATTCAGAGTGCATCGTGCAAAATGTCGGGCTGGATGAATTATGAGCTAGAATCAAGATGCCTGGAGAATATCAGTATCGTCAGATATGCAGATGACACCACCTTAATGGCAGAAAGCAAAGAGGACCTAAAGAGACTCTTGATGGAGATGAAACAGGAGACTAAAATAGCTGGCTTAAAACTCAGCATTCTAAAAACTAAGATCATGGCATCCAGTCCCATCATTTTATAGCAAATAGATGGGGAAAAAGTAGAAATAGTGAGAGACTATTTTCTTGGGCTCCAAAATCAGTGCAGACAGTGGCTGCAGCCATGAAATTAAAATACACTTGCTCCTTGGAAGAAAAGTTATGACAAAACTAGACAGCATATTAAAATCAGAGATATCACTTTGCCGACAAAGGTCCATATAGTCAAAGCTATGGATTTTCCAGTAGGCATGTATGGATGTGAGAGTTGGACCATAAAGAAGTCTGAGCTATGAAGAATTGATGCTTTGGAACTAGAGCTGGAGAAGACTCTTAAGAGTCTCTTGGACAGCAAGAAGATCAACCCTAAATGAAATCAACCATGAATATTCATTGGAAGGACTGAAGCTGAAACTCCAAAACTTTGGCTACCCAATGCAAGTAACCAGCTTATTAGAAAAGACCCTGATACTGAGAAAGATTGAGGGCAGGGGGAGCAGGAGGCAACAGAGGAAGATATGGTTGGATGGCATCACCAACTCAATGGACATGAATCTGAGTAAACTCCAGGAGTTACTGAAGGACAGGGAAACTTGGCAGGGTGCAGTCCATGGAGTCACAAAGAGTCAGACAAGACTGAGTGACTGAACAACAACAACAACAGAGAAAGAATTTTTCAACCCAATATCTATCATGAATGTGGATGCAAAAATCCTCAACAAAATATGTGCCAATTTAATCCAATAATATATAAAAAGAATCATATACCATAATCAATTTAATTTCATTCCAGTGTTGAAAAAATGCTTCAACATATACAAGCAATCAGTATGACAGATTAAAAAAAAGAATGACAAAAACAACATGATGGTCTCAATAGGTTCAGGGAAAGTATTTGATAAAATTTAATACCACCCTTATGGCAGAAAGTGAAGAGGAGCTAAAAAGCCTCTTGATGAAAGTGAAAGAGGAGAGTGAAAATGTGGGCTTAAAGCTCAACATTCAGAAAATGAAGATCATGGCATCATTGCCACTTCATGGCAGATAGATGGGGAAACAGTGTAAACAGTGTCAGACTTTATTTTTGGGGGTTCCAAAATCACTGCAGATGGTGACTGCAGCCATGAAATTAAAAGACGCTTACTCCTTGGAAGAAAAGTTATGACCAACCTAGACAGCATATTCAAAAGCAGAGACATTACTTTGCCAACAAAGTTCTGTCTAGTCAAGGCTATGGTTTTTCCACTGGTCATGTATGGATGTGAGAGTTGGACTGTGAAGAAAGCTGAGCACTGAAGAATTGATGCTTTTGAACTGTGGTGTTGGAGAAGACTCTTGAGAGTCCCTTGGACTGCAAGGAGATCCAACCAGTCCATTCTAAAGGAGATCAGCCCTGGGTGTTCTTTGGAAGGAATGATGCTAAAGCTGAAACTCCAGTACTTTGGCCACCTCATGCAAAGAGTTGACTCATTGGAAAAGACTCATGCTGGGAGGGATTGGTGGCAGGAGGAGAAGGGGATGACAGAGGATGAGATGGCTGGATGGCATCACCGACTTGATGGATGTGAGTTTGAGTGAACTCTGGGAGACAGTGATGGACAGGTAGGCCTGGCGTGCTGTGGTTCATGGGGTCACAAAGAGTTGGACACAACTGAGTGACTGAACTGAACTGAACTGAACATTCATTCATGATAAAAACTCACCGAGGTAGGTATCTGATACATATGACCACTTACAGTTTTCTATTTAAATTATTGTGTTGTTTTTGTTACAATTGAGGAGCCAATATTTAAACAGTATTATTAACTAAAGTCGATAGTTCATGCCTCTCCTCATCTCTATTCTCTACTGCTGAAACTGCTATGAGTCATATATGTTGAAGTATGAAGTGGTGTTAGTTGCTCAGTGATGTCTGAATCTTTGCAACCCCATGGACTGAAGCCCACCAGGCTCCTCTGTCCATGGGATTCTCCAGGCAAGAATACTTGAGTGGGTTGCCATTCCCTTCTCCAGGGGATCTTCCTGACCCAGGAATCGAACCCATGTCTCCTGCATTACAGGCAGATTCTTTACCATCTGAGCTACCCAGATGGTAAGGGAAGCCCAAGGTAAGAAAAGAGGGAGCATATCTCAACAGAATTAAACCCTTTTAAGACAAGTCCACAATCAACATAATTCTCAATGGTAAAAGTCTTCCTACAATTCAGGAAGAAGACAATGGTGCCCACTCTCACCACTTCCAGTCAACATAGTATTGGGAATTCTAGCCACAGTAATTAGACAAGAAAATGAAATAAAAGGTATGGAAGTTGGAAAGGAAGAGGTAAAACTGTCACTCTTTGCTAATGATATGATACTTTATATAGAGAATCATGGTCACCACACAAAACCCATTAGAACTAACAAATAGATTCAGCAAGGTAGCAGTATGCAAGATTAATATGTAGAAGTCAGTTGCATTTCTTTACACTAGAATATCAGAAAAAATTTTGAAATGCCATTCAAAATTGTGTCAAAAATTAAAATAACTAGGAATACACAAAATCCTAAAATATGATGCCGTTAAAGCATTGCATTAAATATGCCAGCAAATTTGGAAAACTCAGCAGTGAACACAGGACTGGAAAAAGTCAGTTTTCATTCCAATTCCAAAGAAAAGCAATGCCAAAGAATGTTGAAACTGCAGCGTAATTGTGTTCATTTAACATGCTAGCAAGGCAATGCTCAATATCCTTCAAGGTAGGCTTCAACAGTACATAAACCTAGAACTTCCAGATGTACAAGCTGAATTTAGAAAAGGAAGAGGAACCAGAGATAAAACTGCCAATATTTGCTGTATCATAGAAAAAGGAAGAAAATTCCAGAAAAACATTTACTTCTGCTTCATTGACTATGCTAAAGTCTTTCTATATGTAATGTCTGGAAAGTGGCTTTGCTGAGATCATGGCAGAGGCAGGAGCAAGATAGTGACCAGCACCTGAGTTCCTAGAATGGTGGGGAGGGAGTCTGCAAAGTACTATGCACTCACCTCAGGGCATCCTGGCTACCAGGCCTGGACAATAACATCGAGGAACCGGAGGAGAGGAAAGGCTGGGGCCATAGCTCAGCTGGCAGTGGGCCATCAGGGCAGATGAATGGTCCAAGGACAGCAGCCACAGCTGTAAGGCCAGGGAGCCCTCTGCTCCTGAGCATCCTCGAACCATGGCTCCAGCCTTTCCTAGAAACCCTTCCTGGCAACTCCAGCGGGGTCTCTGCCTCAGCTCCTGGGTAGCACTTTGATGGACACCAGAGGACAGGTAAAATTTTCAGTTCAGTTCCATTCAGTCACTCAGTCATGTCTGACTCTTTGTGGCCCCATGAACTGTAGCACGCCAGGCCTCCCTGTCCATCACTAACTCCTGGAGTTCACCCAAACTCATGTTCATTGAGTTGGTGATGCCATCCAACCATCTCATTCTCTGTCATCCCCTTGTCCTCCTGCCTTCAATCTTTCCCAGCATCAGGGTCTTTTCAAATGAGTCAGCTCTTTGCATCAGGTGGCCAAAGTATTGGAGTTTCAGCTTCAACATCAGTCCTTCCAAAGAAGATCCAGAACTGATCTCCTTTAGGATGGACTGGATAGATCTCCTTGCAGGCCAAGGGACTCTCAAGAGTCTTCTCCAACACCACTGTTCAAAAGCATCAATTCTTCAGTGCTCAGCTTTCTTTATAGTCCAACT
>SJYR01005227.1:5756-18042 GCA_006410655.1 Kobus ellipsiprymnus
AACAGTGGAAACAGTGTCAGACTTTGTATTTTGGGGCTCCAAAATCACTGCAGATGGTGATTGCAGCCATGAAATTAAGACGCTTACTCCTTGGAAGAAAAGTTATGACCAACCTAGATAGTACATTCAAAAGCAGAGACATTACTTTGCCGACTAAGGTCCGTCTAGTCAAGGCTTTGGTTTTTCCTGTGGTCATGTATGGATGTGAGAGTTGGACTATGAAGAAGGCTGAGCACTGAAGAATTGATGCTTTTGAACTGTGGTGTTGGAGAAGACTCTTGAGAGTCCCTTGGACTGCAAGGAGATCCAACCAGTCCATTCTGAAGGAGGTCAGCCCTGGGATTTCTTGGAAGGAATGATGCTAAAGCTGAAACTCCAGTACTTTGGCCACCTCATGTGAAGAGTTGACTCATTGGAAAAGACTCTGATGCTGGGAGGGATTGGTGGCAGGAGGAGAAGGGGTCGACAGAGGATGAGATGGCTGGATGGCATCACGGACTCAATGGACGTGAGTCTGAGTGAACTCTGGGAGTTGGTGATGGACAGGGAGGCCTGGCGTGCTGCAGTCCACAGGGTCGCAAAGAGTCAGACACGACTGAGCGACTGAACAGCAACGAGGCGCTTGGCACAGCAAGAACTCAGCAAGTGTAAGCTGTCCTCGCAGAGGGCGTCAGTGCGAGAGACGAAGTGTGCAGAAGGGAAGCGGTGGCGACTGAGCCAAGTCTTGAAGGGACCCGCGTCGAATGCGGAGCCAAGAGAGCCGGTTCTGGTGCTGGCACCTGGTCCGACTGCCCTGATGGATGTTCTGTGTGGAGTGTGGCCAGAGGCTGTACAAAGACAGGGGCTGGATCTCCACCAAGCTCACGGGACAGGCTGAAGGAGCTGGTTTGTGGCCAGCAGGCTGATAGTCGTTTAAGATATGTCTGCAGACTTCCCTGGCTGTTGAGTGGTTGAGACTTGGGCTTTCAAAGCAGGAGGCGCGGGTTCAATCCCCGGGTGGGGAGCTGAGGCCCCACACGCTTCATGGTCAAAAACTCTAAAACAGAAGCAATTTTGTAACAAATTCGATAAAGACTTTAAAAAGTGGTCCACATCAAAAAAATCTCAAGGGGTTTCCCTGGTGGCTCAGGCCTCCAGTGCAGGAGACATGGGTTCAATCCCTGGCCCAGGAAGGTCCCGCATGCTGTGGGGCAACTAAGCCCTGAACCCCCTGCGTCGAAAGCCTTGGCTGCACAACAAGAGAAGCCTCCGCAGCGAGAGACCCGAGCACCACAACTAGAGAGGGGCCCCTGCTCGCCACAGTTAGAGAAAGCCCCCACGGCAGGGAAGACACATCACATCCAAGAAGCAAATAAAGGTATTTTTAAAAGTCTTAAAAAAAAGAAAGACATGCCTATACGTAGGGTGGAATTTGGTCTAAGACTTGAAAAAAGAAAGTGAAAGTGAAGGCGCTCAGTCGTGTCCGACTCCTTGCGACCCCACGGACATAGCCCAGCAGGCACCTCCGTCCAGGGGATTTTCCAGGCGACAGTGCTGGAGGGGGCTGCCGTTACTTTCGTCTTTTCCTGGCAGCAGAGTTTGGAGGGGATTGCAGACTCTCCTTCCTCTCAAAGTTTCCGGCGGTCTCCATCGTCCAGCACAGAGAAGGTAAGAATTAGAAGTGACCAGTGGTCCAGGTCGGGCTTCCCAGGCGGCGCCAGTGGTAAAGAGCCCGCCTGCCAACGCAGGAGACGTGAGAGACGTGGGTTTGATCCCTGGGCGGGGAAGATCCCCTGGAGGAGGGCACGGCAACCCACGCCGGTGTTCTTGCCTGGGGAATCCCCTGGACAGAGGCGCCTGGCGGGCTACAGTCCACAGGGCTGCACAGAGTCAGACACGCCTGGAGTGCCTTAGCAAAGCACAGCACAGTGGCCAGGCCAGGTCATAGGAGGCACCGGAAATGGATGTTTGGAGTGAGGACCAGGAAATTAAGAAAACTGGAGAAGTAAAGGGTCACAGGGGCTCAGTCAAGTAAGACAGCGGAGACTCCAGGGCGGAAAGGTTGTAACGTCTGCAGGCCGCTCTCTTCATCTCCGCGGATGCTGCAGCCAAAGACGGCCCAGTGCCTGGAGGGCCAGCAAGCGTCTGGACTAGAGGTGACCGTCGGGGCTGCCCGGCGCGGAGCCGACAGGCTCCCTCAGAGGTCGGCTCGGGGCTCCCTGTGGCCCAACGGTAAGACTCTGAGCTCCCAGCGCGGGGGCGTGGGTTTGATCCCAAGTAAGACAGCGGAGACTCCAGGGCGGAAAGGTTGTAACGTCTGCAGGCCGCTCTCTTCATCTCCGCGGATGCTGCAGCCAAAGACGGCCCAGTGCCTGGAGGGCCAGCAAGCGTCTGGACTAGAGGTGACCGTCGGGGCTGCCCGGCGCGGAGCCGACAGGCTCCCTCAGAGGTCGGCTCGGGGCTCCCTGTGGCCCAACGGTAAGACTCTGAGCTCCCAGCGCGGGGGCGTGGGTTTGATCCCCGGTCGGGGAGCTGGATCCCACGTGGTGCAGCTGAGACCCAGCGCATCTAATTTAAAGAGGATGTCAGCTCAGAAAGGTATCGAGTGACCTAATTACGGCTGTCTGGTGAGTAGCACCATACTGAGGGTTCTGACTGAGGATGGCTCTAAGTAAGGCTTTGAAAATGGCGCCGCTAGAGTAATGTTTCTTAAGTGTTTCTCTGAGAGCCTCTGAGTAAGAGGCCGTTCCTGGAGATGAAGAACAATCGTACCCGTGCCCTCAGCACAGAAAACAGATCCTCGGAACATTCCATAGGAAGAAGCTGACTGCCTCACACACGGGGCTTCAGACCATGTCAGGATGCAACCCTCCAACACTTACTGCTAATCTGAGAAAAAAGCAAAATGAAAAATAAATGAGACAGGAAGTGATCTGGATCACAAAACAAATAGACAATTGTAACTGGTTATTCCCGCCTCCCAACAAATCAGAGAAAGAGCTTTGACTGCACTATATATGGTACCCTTCTCAGCAATAAATCAAAATAATTCTTCTCCTTTGTGAAGCTAATTGGAGATATTTATTAGATTCAGCAATAGGCCCTTTTCACACTGAAGGTGCATAATTCAAAAGAGGAGGACAGTGAAGAAAAGGAAATACGGTAATTCCCCATAAATGGTGAGAACAATTGGTACTTTCCAGAATAATCCACGAGAGGGTGAGGTGAGGCAGGGAGGCGTAGTTGCGGTCCCCCAGATAAACAGAACCAATAGGAGACAGAAGATGGGTGAGGCATAGAGATACAGAGAGAGGTGTGTGTGCTAGGCACTCAGTCGCGTCCCCATGGACTGTAGCCCACCAGGCTCCTCTGTCCTTGGGATTCTTCGGGCAAGAATACTGGAGTGGGTACCTATTCCTGTCTCCAGGGAATCTTCCCTAACCAGGGATCGAACCTGGGTCTCCTGTATTGCAGGCAGATTTTTTTTAACCGTCTGAGCCACCAGGGAAGCTCTATGGGTATAAAGAGGTTTTTGAGGAATTGGCTCCTGGGACTGTGCAGGCTGAGAGACCCCGTGAGCTCCCGTCTGCAAGCTGGTCATGCAGGAAAGCTGGTGGTGTAGTTCAAAGGCCTGATAACCAGGCATCCAGTGGCCCAGGCAGGCTGAGACATAAAAGTAACCGTCACAAAGGAGAGAGGGGAGAGAGCATCCGAAAGAATGGCGCCTGTGTGCTTGTGAGGGCCCACCCGACAGGACCCACACTGGTGCTCAAGGCCCCTAAGGAGCTATTTTTCAAAAACCAAACCACTAAGAATCCCAGAGCCAGCAATGACCACCAAGCCACGGCTCCCCTGGAATTCGCGGCAGTCTTGGGAGAAGGTGGGGAGGGCTTTGAACTGACCTTGCCCAGCTCTTCCGGGCAGGGTAACCCACCTTACACCCATTTCAGCATCAGACGCCAATCCTCTGACAAGTTCGAAAATGAAGCAGGGCAAAGGTTAACTGAATTCTGCATAAAGAATGCACTCATCACAGCAAATACCCTTTTTCAACAACACAGGAGGTGACTTTACACACGAACATCACCAGATGGTCGATACCAAAGGGACAGGTTTCATCCTACAGACTAAGGTCTGAAATCTGTAGATCTCCTGAGACTGGGCTGGGCCTTATTCACCTTTCTGCCTCTAAGGCCCAGGCAACACCTGACTCAGCCTTAAGGGAGGCCTGGCGTGCTGCGATTCATGGGGTTGCAAAGAGTCAGACACGACTGAGCGACTGAACTGAACTGAATAACTAATTAAGAGTATATAACTCCATGGCTAACACTGGTAACGGGGCGCTCTCTGCCCCCTTCTGATGTCTATGTCAGAAGCTTTCTCTATCTCCTTTATACTTTAATAAAAGTCTATTGCCCAAATGGATATGAGTTTGAACAAACTTTGGGAGATAGGAAAGGACAGGGAGGCCTGGCGTGCTGCAGTCCACAGGGTCGCAAAGAGTCAGACACGACTGAGCGACTGAACAGCAACGAGGCGCTCGGCACAGCAAGAACTCAGCAAGTGTAAGCTGTCCTCGCAGAGGGCGTCAGTGCGAGAGACGAAGTGTGCAGAAGGGAAGCGGTGGCGACTGAGCCAAGTCTTGAAGGGACCCGCGTCGAATGCGGAGCCAAGAGAGCCGGTTCTGGTGCTGGCACCTGGTCCGACTGCCCTGATGGATGTTCTGTGTGGAGTGTGGCCAGAGGCTGTACAAAGACAGGGGCTGGATCTCCACCAAGCTCACGGGACAGGCTGAAGGAGCTGGTTTGTGGCCAGCAGGCTGATAGTCGTTTAAGATATGTCTGCAGACTTCCCT
This sequence comes from Kobus ellipsiprymnus, assembly GCA_006410655.1. Taxonomy (NCBI): domain Eukaryota; kingdom Metazoa; phylum Chordata; class Mammalia; order Artiodactyla; family Bovidae; genus Kobus; species Kobus ellipsiprymnus. Next base: position 10,591 of record SJYR01005227.1, read on the forward strand.
GGCTGTTGAGTGGTTGAGACTTGGGCTTTCAAAGCAGGAGGCGCGGGTTCAATCCCCGGGTGGGGAGCTGAGGCCCCACACGCTTCATGGTCAAAAACTCTAAAACAGAAGCAATTTTGTAACAAATTCGATAAAGACTTTAAAAAGTGGTCCACATCAAAAAAATCTCAAGGGGTTTCCCTGGTGGCTCAGGCCTCCAGTGCAGGAGACGTGGGTTCAATCCCTGGCCCAGGAAGGTCCCGCATGCTGTGGGGCAACTAAGCCCTGAACCCCCTGCGTCGAAAGCCTTGGCTGCACAACAAGAGAAGCCTCCGCAGCGAGAGACCCGAGCACCACAACTAGAGAGGGGCCCCCGCTCGCCACAGTTAGAGAAAGCCCCCACGGCAGGGAAGACACATCACATCCAAAAAGCAAATAAAGGTATTTTTAAAAGTCTTAAAAAAAAAGAAAGACATGCCTATATGTAGGGTGGAATTTGGTCTAAGACTTGAAAAAAGAAAGTGAAAGTGAAGGCGCTCAGTCGTGTCCGACTCCTTGCGACCCCACGGACATAGCCCAGCAGGCACCTCCGTCCAGGGGATTTTCCAGGCGACAGTGCTGGAGGGGGCTGCCGTTACTTTCGTCTTTTCCTGGCAGCAGAGTTTGGAGGGGATTGCAGACTCTCCTTCCTCTCAAAGTTTCCGGCGGTCTCCATCGTCCAGCACAGAGAAGGTAAGAATTGGAAGTGACCAGTGGTCCAGGTCGGGCTTCCCAGGTGGCGCCAGTGGTAAAGAGCCCGCCTGCCAACGCAGGAGACGTGAGAGACGTGGGTTTGATCCCTGGGCAGGGAAGATCCCCTGGAGGAGGGCACGGCAACCCATGCCGGTGTTCTTGCCTGGGGAATCCCCTGGACAGAGGCGCCTGGCGGGCTACAGTCCACAGGGCTGCACAGAGTCAGACACGCCTGGAGTGCCTTAGCAAAGCACAGCACAGTGGCCAGGCCAGGTCATAGGAGGCACCGGAAATGGATGTTTGGAGTGAGGACCAGGAAATTAAGAAAACTGGAGAAGTAAAGGGTCACAGGGGCTCAGTCAAGTAAGACAGCGGAGACTCCAGGGCGGAAAGGTTGTAACGTCTGCAGGCCGCTCTCTTCATCTCCGCGGATGCTGCAGCCAAAGACGGCCCAGTGCCTGGAGGGCCAGCAAGCGTCTGGACTAGAGGTGACCGTCGGGGCTGCCCGGCGCGGAGCCGACAGGCTCCCTCAGAGGTCGGCTCGGGGCTCCCTGTGGCCCAACGGTAAGACTCTGAGCTCCCAGCGCGGGGGCGTGGGTTTGATCCCCGGTCGGGGAGCTGGATCCCACGTGGTGCAGCTGAGACCCAGCGCATCTAATTTAAAGAGGATGTCAGCTCAGAAAGGTATCGAGTGACCTAATTACGGCTGTCTGGTGAGTAGCACCATACTGAGGGTTCTGACTGAGGATGGCTCTAAGTAAGGCTTTGAAAATGGCGCCGCTAGAGTAATGTTTCTTAAGTGTTTCTCTGAGAGCCTCTGAGTAAGAGGCCGTTCCTGGAGATGAAGAACAATCGTACCCGTGCCCTCAGCACAGAAAACAGATCCTCGGAACATTCCATAGGAAGAAGCTGACTGCCTCACACACGGGGCTTCAGACCATGTCAGGATGCAACCCTCCAACACTTACTGCTAATCTGAGAAAAAAGCAAAATGAAAAATAAATGAGACAGGAAGTGATCTGGATCACAAAACAAATAGACAATTGTGACTGGTTATTCCCGCCTTCCAACAAATTAGAGAAAGATATTAGAGAAAGAGCTTTGACTGCACTATATATGGTACCCTTCTCAGCAATAAATCAAAATAATTCTTCTCCTTTGTGAAGCTAATTGGAGATATTTATTAGATTCAGCAATAGGCCCTTTTCACACTGAAGGTGCATAATTCAAAAGAGGAGGACAGTGAAGAAAAGGAAATACGGTAATTCCCCATAAATGGTGAGAACAATTGGTACTTTCCAGAATAATCCACGAGAGGGTGAGGTGAGGCAGGGAGGCATAGTTGGGGTTCCCCAGATAAACAGAACCAATAGGAGACAGAAGATGGGTGAGGCATAGAGATACAGAGAGAGGTGTGTGTGCTAGGCACTCAGTCGCGTCCCCATGGACTGTGTAGCCCACCAGGCTCCTCTGTCCTTGGGATTCTTCGGGCAAGAATACTAGAGTGGGTACCTATTCCTGTCTCCAGGGAGTCTTCCCTAACCAGGGATCGAACCTGGGTCTCCTGTATTGCAGGCAGATTTTTTTTAACCGTCTGAGCCACCAGGGAAGCTCTATGGGTATAAAGAGGTTTTTGAGGAATTGGCTCCTGGGACTGTGCAGGCTGAGAGACCCCGTGAGCTCCCGTCTGCAAGCTGGTCATGCAGGAAAGCTGGTGGTGTAGTTCAAAGGCCTGATAACCAGGCATCCGGTGGCCCAGGCAGGCTGAGACATAAAATTAACCGTCACAAAGGAGAGAGGGGAGAGAGCATCCGAAAGAATGGCGCCTGTGTGCTTGTGAGGGCCCACCCGACAGGACCCACACTGGTGCTCAAGGCCCCTAAGGAGCTATTTTTCAAAAATCAAACCACTAAGAATCCCAGAGCCAGCGATGACCGCCAAGGCCATGGCTCCCCTGGAATTCGCGGCAGTCTTGGGAGAAGGGAGGGGAGGGCTTTGAACTGACCTTGCCCAGCTCTTCCGGGGCAGGGTAACCCACCTTACACCCATTTAAGCATCAGACACCAATCCTCTGACAAGTTCGAAAACGAAGCAGGGCAAAGGTTAACTGAATTCTGCATAGAGAATGCACTCATCACAGCAAATACCCTTTTTCAACAACACAGGAGGTGACTTTACACACGGACATCACCAGATGGTCGATACCAAAGGGACAGGTTCCATCCTACAGACTAAGGTCTGAAGTCTGTAGATCTCCTGAGACTGGGCTGGGCCTTATTCACCTTTCTGCCTCTAAGGCCCAGGCAACACCTGACTCAGCCTTTGCTAAATGAGTGGATGATTGAATGNTCTGTAGATCTCCTGAGACTGGGCTGGGCCTTATTCACCTTTCTGCCTCTAAGGCCCAGGCAACACCTGACTCAGCCTTTGCTAAATGAGTGGATGATTGAATGAGCAGAGCCGTAGCTTTGGCCCTAAAATGCCACCCACGCTGGAGTAAAGCCAGTCCTTCCCCTTAGACTCTCTTTCAGCTTTGGTAACTCACATTCAGGAATTTAAAGCTCATTCAGAGGCCTCTTTGGGGACTGTTAGCTAGGAGAGGCAGTGCAATGTCTAGCCAAGTAGGCACAGTGGTAGCTGAAAAAGAGACGGCTGTCAGGATGACTCTCAAAGAGGAGGGAGATTGCAACATGTTAAGAACAGAGTCAAGCTGGTTCCTTTAGGAGCTTACTCTGAGCCAGGCACTTCTGGTCATTTTATAGACATTAAATCTTTTAAGCTGTGCAACTTAGCTGTAAGATTGGCATAATTATTCTGTTTCATTGAAGGGGAAGCTGAAAGCCAGAAGAATGAACAAACTTGTCAGTATTCAAATAGAAATCTGATTTTCCCGCTACATGTTACTGAATTGATTTTGTTTTCTATTTTAATTATTGAATATTTAAAAGCAATAGATAGCCACCAGGAAGCAATCAAGAGTCAGCCACAGTAAAACACAGAATTACTACGAGCAAGTCCATGTGTTTCCAGGTTTACGTCTGAACAAAATTTCAGACATCTTTTTAGGCATCGGAATATGATAAATAAATAGCTAGGTAAATAGCTGTAGAAATAAAAGCTATTGAAAATATGGGATAAATCTGTATATGACATTTAGAAAGCTAATTACATTTTTACTTGAATTTTGTAGGAAAAGTAATTGACAAAGAATAGAAGAAATCATTACATTTCAAATAAATGTTTCTCTTTTTTTTGAGAGGTATTTGTCAAAAGATCCTTGTAAAATTAAGCAACAAAAAGTATTGAGGTTGAAAGAATGACCTCCCTCTCTTCCTTCCTTCCTCCCCCACCTCCCTCTCTTTTCTCCTTTTAAAACTAGATGTTTCTCTCATCACTCTGGATACAGCGTCCAATAATATGTTGAACAGAAGTGGCTGAAGGGGGCATTCTTGTCTTGTTCTTGATTTTACAGTAGAAGTGTTTGGTCATTCATTACTGAGTATGATATGAGCTGTGGGTTTTTCATATTTGGCCTTTATTATGTGGAGCTAGTTTCCTTATATTCCTAGTTTTCTGAATGCTTTTCTTATGAAACGATGTTGCATTTTGTCAAACACTTTTTCTGCATCGATTCAGATGATCGCGTTCTCCCTTTCATTCTGCTGATGTGGTGGGTCACACTGACTGCTTTTCACGCGTGGGATCATCCTCGCACTGCTGGAGTAAGTTCTACTTGGTCGTGGTGCAGAACCCTTTCGAGATGCTGCTGAGTTCATGGTGCAGAACCCTTTCAAGATGCTGCTGAGTTCAGTTTGCTAGTTTTTTTTTTTTTTTTTTGAGGACTTTCACGTTGGTGTTCATAAGGGATGTCATTCTATAGTTCTCTTGTCCTGCTCTTTTTTACATTTTGGTGTCCGAGTGTCATAGAGTGAGTTGAGAGTGTTACGTCTGCTTCAGTTTTGGGGAAGAACTCGAGAGGAATTGGCATTATTTTAAAATGTTCAGAAGATTCCACTGGGGGGCCATCTGGTCCAGGACTTTTCTTTGCTGGGAGGTTTTTGAGTATGCATCCAATCTCTATGCAGGCCTTCTATTTCTTTTGAGATTCAGTCTTGGTAAATTGCACGGTTCTAGACGGCTCTGCGTCTCACCTGGTTACCCAGCTTCCTACACGAGAGCTCTAGTATTCCCTTACAGTCTTATTTCCGTAAAATCAACAGCAATGCTCCCAGTTTCATTCCTAAATTTTAGTTCTTTGCGTCTTCGCTCATTTATTCTTAGTCAACCTAGCTAAATGTTTGTCGGGTTTTAAAATTTTTTTGAAGAACACATTCTTGGTTTTGTTTATTTTTTCCTATTGTCGTATCGTCTATTTTATTTAGCTCTGTTATTTCCTTCCTCTGCTAACTTTGGGTTTACTTTGTTCATCTTCTAATACCTTGAGCTGCAAAGTTAGGTTGTGGGTTTGAGATCTTGCTTCTCTTTTATGTAATCATTTGTAGCTATAAATGTTCCTCTTCCTGCGGCTTCTGCCGCATTCCAAGAGTTTCAGTATGCTGTGCGTTCATTACTGTCTGTCTCAAGATGTTTGCTAATTGCCCTTGTGATGTCTTCTCGGAGTTTTTTACTTTACACAGATTTTGGAATTTTCTCCTTCTGCTGTTGGTTTCTAGTTTCATTCTGTCGTGACTGGAAAAGACACTCAGCGTGATTTCAGCTTTCTACCAAGACTTACTTTGTGGCCTAACATGTGGTGCCTCCTGGAGACTGGCCCGTGTGCACTTGAAAAAATGTGTGTTGGGCTGTTTGGTGGAGCGTTCCGTGTAAACGTTAGGGTTGCCCCGCTCTGTAGCTAACTCAGCAGTCTCATCCCAGCATCTCCTTCCACTGTGCGTGCACATACACAGCACAATGCACCTCCNGTGGAGCGTTCCGTGTAAACGTTAGGGTTGCCCCGCTCTGTAGCTAACTCAGCAGTCTCATCCCAGCATCTCCTTCCACTGTGCGTGCACATACACAGCACAATGCACCTCCGGTCGTCTTTTGAACGATTTGTCACCTCTCATTTTTCTTTCCTGTTTGTTCCTTCACTGAGTTAAAGACATTTTCTATTTAAAAATCTATTTTTTGCTCACTATATATTTGAGGATTACTACTGTAATTTTTTGAAAATTGTGGTTTGACATGTGGCTCCAAGAAAGGAGAGCCCGTTCAGCAGCCCCCCTTCAGGAGGCCGGGATGGCTGTCTGATCTGGCCCTCCTACTCATGGCCTTCTCTCGAGGCTGACTGAGGGAACAAACCACCTCTCCCCTGAGCCACGCTAAAAATTTCAAAACAAACCTTACAAAATATAGCTCAGGGAAAATAAAAAATACACGGACACACAGAATTTATATAGCAATTTATGCAGCATAAACTTAGTACTTCAGGCAACCCTCTCTTGTAACAACCATGGAAGCTACTGAATAATACTCGTGAGCAAGCACCATCCCAGACCCACTGAGCCAGAAGCCCGGGAGGGAGGGACGGGCACCGCATATTGTCCACAGTTCTCAGGGATGCAGTGAGAGAAGAGGGTGCCTGCTGAAGGAAAAAGCCTGGAGAGGGATCTCAGACGGCAGCCTCCACCTTCAGAGGAGGACAGAACCGTCCCTTCCTCAGGCTCAGCTGATCTAGGCAAGAGAAGGAGCCAAGGCTCTCGCCTCGGGGCCCCTCACAGGTCACTTGGAGATGGGAACCACCCTGGCGATTGGAGCAGGGAAGACTGGGCACAGAGAGTGGCTGCCTGGGGAGAGACGTCGACTGTGGGAAGGGAGGAGCAGAATCCCGGGGTGCAGGTGCAGCTGTGCCCCGGGGGTGCAGAGAGCAGCTACCAGCTGCCCCTTGAGCGGAGGGAAAGTGGCGGGGTGGGTCCTGTACACTCAGAGGACTGCCGCCCCGCCCTCGGAGCGGAGAGCATCCTCTCTGAAGCCCGACTGGAAGGCATTTCAGGGCTTAGAAGAGTTTCTGATTTTCTTCTGCTTTAGGCTCTGAGGGATTTAGTGGATGTGATGATGGTTAACTTTATGTCAACTTGGTTTGGGCAAGGTACCCAAATATTTGGTCAAACACCAGTCTGGATGTTGCTATGGAGGTACTTTGAGATGAGATGAACATTTAAATTGGTAGACCTTGAGTCAAGCCAGTGATCTTTCAAAATGTGGGTGAGCCTCCTCCAATCAGTTGAAGACGTCAACGGGAAAGACTGAGGTCCCTGGAGGAGGAGAGCGTTCAGCCTGGGACTCTTTTTGGACCGGAGTCACACTGTCAGCCCTTCCTGGGCCCGGCGTGCTGGCCTGCCCTGCAGACTTGGACGAGCCAGCCTCCACATTCGCATGGCCAGCCCCTTAAAACAGATCCCTGTGTCTGCATAACTTATGGGTTCTGTTTCTCTGCAGAACCCTGGCTAACACATGGGCTGTTGCCTGCCCATCCTCCCCAGATGGTGCCTCTCACTCAGCGGTCTCCTCTGTCCCACGTCCCTTCTCCAGGAGTAAGAGGCATTGATGCTGGTCGCTACTTTCCATTCCCAGGAGATCAAGTCTAAGCAACGCATGGAGAATTTAAAGGGTCCTTGCAGTTAGTGTAAAACTCCAGAGGACCCAGGAAGGGATTTTAGTAAAAGAAAGAGAGGAGCCAGGGCAGCCTCCCCTTCAGTATCAGGCAGTTCAGTTGCTCAGTCGTGTCCGACTCTTTGCGAC
>SJYR01005227.1:35016-52942 GCA_006410655.1 Kobus ellipsiprymnus
TAAGGGATTTGATTTAGGTCATACCTGAATGGTCTAGTGGTTTTCCCTACTTTCTTCAATTTAAGCCTGAATTTGGCAATAAGGAGTTCGTGATCTGAGCCACAGTCAGCTCCTGGTCTTGTGTTTGCTGACTGTATAGAGCTTCTCCATCTTTAGCTGCAAGGAATATAATCAATCTGATTTTGGTGTTGACCATCTGGTGATGTCCATGTGTAGAGTCTTCTCTTGTGTTGTTGGAAGAGGGTGTTTGCTATGATCAGTGTGTTCTCTTGGCAAAACTCTATTAGCCTTTGCCCTGCTTCATTACGTATTCCAAGGCCAAATTTGCCTGTTACCCCAGGTGTTTCTTGACTTCCTACTTTTGCATTCCAGTCCCGTACAATGAAAAGGAGATCTTTTTTGGGTGTTAGTTCTGAAAGGTCTTTTAGGTCTTCATAGAACTGTTCAACTTCAGCTTCTTCAGCGTTACTGATTGGGGCATAGGCTTGGATTACCGTGATATTTAACGGTTTGCCTTGGAAAGGAATAGAGTTACTGTTTAGTTTTCCAGTTATATTTAACTTTCCTTTCTCAGCTTGTTAGTTGCTCAGTTGTATCTGAGTTTGTGTGAGCCCATGGACTGTAGCCTGCCAGCCTCCTCTGTCCGTGGGATTCTCCAGGCAAGAAGACTGGAGTGGGTTGCCATTTCTTTCTCCAGGGATCTTCTTGACCCCAGGATAGAGGCCATGTCTCCTGCATTGCAGGCAGATTCTTTTCCACCCGAGTCTCCAGGGAAGTCCTAGAGCACATTACAGTAGGACACTGGTAGCACATAGCTGCTCTTTAGCATGTGATTAATTACACCAAGAGGCGGGAGGAACACACCTCATCTTAGCTTTTCAGCTGGATGGCATGGAGTGGAATGATCAGGATGACCTGGTAAGGAAGGAACAAGGGACTGGGGATAATTCCACTGGCAGCTACAATCCTGGCCCTTAGTGGTGGAATGTCAGACCGTCATCTCTTCTCTGGACCCTTGTTGTGAATCTTAAAGGTGCTCAGTGACTCCTGGCAGTGTCGGCTTCATTATTAGACATCCTCGTTTGAGGTAAGGAAGTTCTGTCTTTGTTGTCTTTTCTTTGTTAGTATCTTTAATTCTTATCCCCAAGCTCGAGTTGAAATGAGGTGGCTGAAGTAGCAGAGGATTAAGAAAAAAACGAGTTTACGGACTGACCTGAGAGCAGTGGGTTTTTTCTACCTAGTCCAAGGAGCACAGCGGGGTCAGCGAGGTGCTGAGTGATTGGTTCCTGATCTAGGGGCGCTGGGGCACCTCCTCCGGCTCAGTGAATTCCTGAAACCAGTAAAGCTTCTGCATGTTCCTGCATGAAGAAGATGTAGAAAGGAAACCTGGAGTCCTCACCCAAGGCTGTAAAGCTAGCGGGTACCTTGGCTCTCTTCACTGAAACAGAACTGAGGCAACATGCAGGAAAAAGGAGCAGTGTTTATCTGGGGCCATTTATTGACCCAACAACATTCCAGAACCTGGGTAAAGTCACTGAAATGGGGAAGGCCCAGAAATAGCAGCAGCTATGCACATGGGGGGCGAGGGGAGACACTCGACAATGGCCGGGGGACTTAGTCGTGTAACGCAGGGCTCAAGAGGGCCAACGCTTTCTTGTAGTGAATTGTCCTTTCTGGGCTGCCCTGGTGTTCCAGTAAGCGTCTGCCCACAATGCGGGAGACCTGGGTTCCATCCCTGGTCGGGAAGATCCCCTGGAGAAGGAAATGGCAACCCACTCCAGGATTCTTGCCTGGAGAGTCCCATGGACAGAGGAGCCTGGTGCTACAGTCCACGGGGTCGCAGAGTCAGACACGGCTGAGCGGCTTCCCTTCCTGATGGTCCAGTGGTTAAGGGTCCATCTTGCAACGCAGAGGACACCAGCTCGATCCCTGGCCCAAGAAGACCCCACACGCCGCAGGGCGGGCGAGCCCGTGTGCCCCAGTGACTGGGCCCACAGGCCACAGCCGCCAAAGCCACACACACAGCCGCCAAAGCCACACACACAGCCGCCAAAGGCACACACACAGCCGCCAAAGGCACACACACAGCCGCCAAAGGCACACACACAGCCGCCAAAGGCACACACACAGCCGCCAAAGCCACACACACAGCCACCAAAGCCACACACACAGCTGCCAAAGGCACACACACAGCCACCACAACCACACCCACAACCACCAAAGCCACACACACAACCACCAAAGGCACATACACAACACTGGGGCCACACACCACAGCCAGCGGGGCCCACGGCCCTGAGCCTGAGTTCCACAGCCCGAGACGCCACTGCGGTGGGAAGTCTGCACACGGCAGCGAGAGGGATCCCCGAGTCGCCGCGAGTAGAGAAAACTCTGCACGTCAGCGGGGGCCCAGCGCCGCCTTCCTTCCTGACGCGCAGAGGACGCGGGGGCTTTCCCCTTGGAGAGCAGAAACGCAGCTCCCGACCTGGCTGCAGCCCACGGCTTCAGAGAGCCGGCCACGGCCGAGAGGCTGAACCGCAACCAGCAAAGGCAAGAGCAGCAGCTCACTGCGCGGCTGTCAGGTTCGGGAACTGGATCTAGGAGTCTGGGCCACGCCAGGATGGCCTGGACAGGGTCCTCCCGCTGGGAGCCCAGCATCCAGACCGCGACAGACAAACTGCTGTCCACGAAACAAGGCAGGGGCCGAGGTCCTCGTCCGGCTGTAGAAAGCACGGTGGCTCTGCCCTGGCTTCAGGGCCCCGGATGCAGCCTTCCTCGGGACAAATGCCCGTGATACACACAGGCCAGGGTGCAGGCAGCTGCCACGCTTGATGAGCTGCTGTTTTTCTAATGGATGAGACTCCTAGTGATGCTACGACATGTTCCAGAGATTGACAGATTGACTGAGGACTGAAGTATAGTTGTTTTCCAACACTGGGCTATTTCCTTCTGTTCAGCAGAGTGACTCAGCTACACGTATACCTACGTCCCCTCCTTGTTAGGGCTGCTTCCCATTCGGGTCGCCAGAGGCCGCTGGGTCGCGCCCCTGTGCTGCCAGCGGGCTCCCATTATCTATTTTTACATGGTGTCAGCTCCCCACCTTGCTAACCAGGTTTGTTCTCTCCATCTGAGACTACTGCTTTGCAAATAAGTCCATCTACACTATTTTTCTGGGCTTCCCAGGCTCAGTGGTAAAGAATCCACCTGCCAACGCGAGAGACATGGGTTCAATCTCTGGGTGGGAAGGAGCCCCTGGTGTAGAAAATTGCAACTCATTCTAATATTCTTCCCCGGAAAATTCTGTAGACAGTTCATGGGGGGTTGCAGAGTTGGACATGACTGGCATGCACGCATACCATTTTTTATAGATTCCACAAGTAAGTGACAATATATTTTTCTCTTTCTGACTGACTTCAGACTCTACGACAATCTCTAGGTCCGTGCATATCTCTGCAAACAGCATTCCCTTTTCATTCCTTTTTATGGCTGAGTGATATACATGTATATACGTGCCACATCATCTTTATTCCTGCCAATTGTTCCAGGAATTTAAAATCTCTAGATTCTTTCTTGTTTGGCTGGTTTTAAAGCATTCAGTTTTATGAAAGGAGGGATAATCCGTGACTGTTGATTACCTGCCGAATTTCCTTGATCACTGCCCTCTTTTTAATCAGCAAAAAAAACAGAAGACGGAACAGGTGGTGGTGTCCACAGAAGCAACCGGAGGCCGCTTCCCAGTGCTCGCCGTTAGAGGTGTTTCCATAGCTCGGACCGCTCTCAGAGCTTAAAAGTGTGTCAGCTAATAAGCAGGCTTTTTCATAGACAGTCTCCACTTTTTTGAGCCCCCTGTTACTGGGCATTACGAACGCCTCGGCTTGGAAATAATAAGCCAGGGTCCTCCTCGGTGGGGAAAGGGCAAGGCGCTATCAGAAGCCTGCTGTGTGCTGCCCGGTTCACCGACTCCTCATCCCCACGCCACCCCCAGCGGTGAAGCCAAGTTGGAACCCAGGTCTGTCTTGTCTCCAGGCCCGCGGCCTCGCCCCTCGCTGCACTGCGGGGAAAGCGGCACGCGCTGAAAGTGGAACCGGCGGAGGGAAAGGAGCCGCGCTCCACGCAGACGCCCAGGCGAGGGCTGCCAAAGTCGAGATGGTCCGGGAGCGGCCGACGTCAGAGGCTGACACCCGCCGTCCTCACTGACAGACACACAGCCGGCATGTGCGGGCGCCCCTCCCAACGTGCGATGCCCTTCAGTCCCTGTTAAAACCCGCTGCACCCCATGCGTTTGGGCCCCTCGTGTTGCTTACACACACGTGACGCCGGTTGTCAGGGGCTGCTTTTCAGCATACCGCTTCGTCCCTGAGCTTCAGGTCTGAGGTCACGGGGCTTGTGTCCAGCCCCCTAGCCTGGGAGCGCGTGGCCCAGCTGACGGGGTCGCGGGCACAGTCTGGAGGCTGGAAGGCTGCTTCCTTCTGGCCCCCTTCACTGTTCCAGATCTGTTTCTGATGTGATTGCGACCTCAGGGTGGCTGCTGACCCTGGGTGTGTCCTTGGGGTCAGGAAGGAAGCGGCAGGCCTGGCCAGGGGCATCCACGCCCACAGAGCCCCTCACCTGGACCAGAGGACAGAGCAAGACCTGCCACTCCCGCCCCTCGAGCACATACTGTCTACATATTCTCTTAAAGACTTAACTAAGGTGCAAAATAGAAAAGCTTCGCATTATACATTTCAAATGCACACAGAGGTAGAGAGAACAGGACAATAAACTCGCGTTTCCTGGTTTCAGCCGCTGTCAACATCTTGCCAATCGTGTTTTTCCTGTCCCCCCCAGCCCCTTTACTTGCTGGAGATTTTTAAAGTATTGATAAGCCCTAGACAGCATGCCATCTCATCCATTAATAATGATGCATCTGTAACTGACAAGCACTTTATTTTCCCGATGTAACCACTACGTCATTATGACAGCTAACTAGATTAACACCAGCTCCTTACCAGGAAACCATACCCCGTCCATATGCCAGCCTCTCGAAACTTTACAGACCACCTGTGTGAATCAGGGTCCTAACGAGCATGAAGTAATCTTGTACGTCTCTTTCCTTTGTTCACAGTCTCCCTTCCCATTTTTCTTTTTTTATGCCACTGAATTGTTGATCAAATGTGTCCTGTAGACTTTCATCATAATTTTTTCTAGAAACATATGGGGAAAATGTGTATTATGAGAGTGCCCTCAGATGCAGTAGCAAATATCAAACACTGTGTGGAGACCTGCAAATTAGCATACATTGTCCAGAAAGCAATCTGAGAGTATGTATCAGACATCTTAAAAGTATTTATATCTTTTTATTTATAATTTTTAAGGAATTTATCTTCAAAACCATCAGAAATGTGACTACTTATGTACAGTGATGTCACCCTGTCTTTACTTTTAACAATGAAAATCTTTAGCAACCCGAATGGCAGATAATAGGGCAGCAACTAAGTAAAAGTAGCCGTTAAGCTGAAGCCCCGGAGTTACATACACACAACAGAACCGGAACAAGTAATTCTAAAATCTATATGAAGCCACCAAAGACTGGGAATTGCCAAAGTAGTCCTGAGGAAAAAGAAGGAAGCAGGACGCAAAATCCTCCCAGACTTCAGACAATACTGCAAAGCTCCAGAAATCAAACAGAGTGGTCCTTGCACAAATACAGACACGTGGACCAGTGGGGCAGAACAGAAAGCCAGAAATAAACCCAAACACAGCTATGGCCAACTAATTTTCGACAAATAGGGCAAGAACACACAATGGGGAAAATACAGCTTCTTCAGCAAGTGGTGCTGGGACACTCGACAGCCGCGTGTAAACCAGTGAAGTTAGAACATTCTCACACCACACACAAAAATAAACTCAGAACAGCTTAAGATTTAAATACAAGACATGACACCATAAAGCTCCTAAAAGAGAAAACAGGCAAACATTCTCTGACATAAATAGTAGCAAGGTTTTCTTAGGTCAGTCTCCCAAGGCAATATAAATAAAAGCAAAATAAACAAACGGGGCCTAATCAACTTGATAAGCTTTTGCACAGCAAAGGAAACCATAAACAAAATGAAACAACCATCTTGGTCTAAGAGGAAATATCACAAATGATGTGACCAACAGGGGCTTAGTTTCCAAAATATACAAACAGCTCATACAACTCAATAATAAAAAACAACCCAGTTGAAACATGGGCAGAAGAAATAAGTAGACATTCCTCCAAAGAAAACATGCAGATGGCCAACAGACTCAGGAAAACAGCACGGAGGTGCCTCAGGAAACTGAAAATGGAGCTGGCGTGTGGCCCAGCAGGCCCACCCCTGGGCGAGTGGCTGGGCAGACTGCGGTCTGGACAGGTGCCCGCAAGCCTGTGTTCACGGCAGCGCTGTCCACAGTTCACAACCTAAACGGCCCTCAACGGATGAGTGGATAAAGAAGATGGGCCCACATGAACAGTGGAAAACTAATCAGCCATCAAAAAGATGGAATAATGTTACCTGCAGCAACATGGATAGACACAGAGGTGATCATACTGAGTGAAGAAAGTCAGGAAGAGAAAGACAAACAGCATGTGACGTCACTTAAGTGTGAAGCCTGAAGCATGATGCAAACGAGTTCATCTGTGAAGCCAGCAGACTCCTAGGGAACAGACTGGGGGTTGTCAAGGAGGGGGTGCGGGAGGGATGGAGCGAGTGTGCGGTCAGCAGACGCCAAGTGGTGACTGCAGAATGGGGCAACAAGAGTCCTACCGCATGGCACAGGAGACTGCTCAACACCCCGTAACGGACCATAATGGAAAATACGAAGAGAGTACACACCCATGTACGTGTACCTGAATGGCTACACTATGCAGCAGAAATCAACACATCACAGACAACTGTCCTTCGATAAAATAAAATTTTAAAATATACATACGATATACATATATTATGTATAAAATAAGCTAGAAGGATACACACATAGGGAATACAGGCAATACTCTACAGCAACTATAATGGAGTATAGCCTATAAAAACTGTGAATCACTGTGCTGTCTATGGGGTCGCACAGAGTCGGACACGACTGATGCGACTTAGCAGCAGCAGCAAATTGTACACCTGTAACTTATACTGTATATCAACTATACCTCAATTAAAAAATTACATGGACACCTATGGCTGATGTGTGTTGAGGTTTGACAGAAAACAACAAAATTCTGTAAAGCTATTACCCTTCAATTAAAAAGTAAATAAATTTTTTAAAAAATTACACATACAAAGAATTTTTAACGACTAGAGAAAATGTTAAATGGAAAACAGCAGAGCCAAGATGTGTCTACAGAAAGACTCTAGTCTGGATCATCTTCAGTGATTATTTGTTGGATGAAAGAATAAACTTCACAAAACGTATTTATACAGTTCTGTATATTGTAGCAGTTAAGGTGTTTTGGGATGCCAGTAACAACAGTTGTAAATAAGGGTGGCTTAAACATGAAGGGGATGTATTACCTCATAGAGCAGGACATTTGGAGACGGGGCACCTCCAGGAACAGCTGATTAGGTGGCTTTGGAACCAGATCCACGAGCCACCGTCAGCTCGCCTTTTCTGCCTTTGGCTCCATCAGCGTGTCGGCTAGCCTCCCATGCCAGCAGCTTCAGGAAGGACCCCCTCACACACCCGAGTCCAGAGTCGGCGCGTGTTCTGTTCCTACCTTGCTCACGTCTTCATCAGAGCAGAGAAGCCTTTCCAGAACCCCCCTGGCAAAGTTTCCGTCGTATACCATTAAGCAGCAACAAGTCACAAGCCTGCTTCTCAAACTAGTTACCTACAGAAGGAGTGGATTTCTTCTCAGACTGGTTAGGGTCTACCAGCCCCTGAAAAGGAGATGGGCCCTGGAACCAACAACGTCTGCCAGTACAGAGAAGAGACAAACAGAGAGAGACAATGGCTTAATCAGGTCGTTTTAGGGTGGTGACAGCATGGGTGACGTGATTGTTTACCTAAACGGCCCTCAACGGATGAGTGGATAAAGAAGATGGGCCCACATGAACAGTGGAAAACTAATCAGCCATCAAAAAAATGGAATAATGTTACCTGCAGCAACATGGATAGACCCAGAGGTGACATACTGAGTGAAGAAAGTCAGGAAGAGAAAGACAAACAGCATGTGACGTCACTTATGTGTGCAGCCTGAAGCATGACGCAAACGAGTTCATCTGTGAAGCCAGCAGACTCCTAGGGAACAGACTGGGGGTTGTCAAGGAGGGGGTGCGGGAGGGGTGGGGCGAGTGTGCGGTCAGCAGACGCCAAGTGGTGACTGCAGAATGGGGCAACAAGAGTCCTACCGCACGGCACAGGAGACTGCTCAACACCCCGTAACGGACCATAATGGAAAATACGAAGAGAGTACACACCCACGTACGTGTACCTGAATGGCTACACTATGCAGCAGAAATCAACACATCACAGACAACTGTCCTTCAATAAAGTAAAATTTTAAAATATACATACGATATACATATATTATGTACAAAATAAGCTAGAAGGATATACACATAGGGAATACAGGCAATACTCTACAGCAACTATAATGGAGTATAGCCTATAAAAACTGTGAATCACTGTGCTGTACGGAGTTACATACACACAACAGAACCGGAACAAGTAATTCTAAAATCTATATGAAGCCACCAAAGACTGGGAATTGCCAAAGTAGTCCTGAGGAAAAAGAAGGAAGCAGGACGCAAAATCCTCCCAGACTTCAGACAATACTGCAAAGCTCCAGAAATCAAACAGAGTGGTCCTTGCACAAATACAGACACGTGGGCCAGTGGGGCAGAACAGAAAGCCAGAAATAAACCCAAACACAGCTATGGCCAACTAATTTTCGACAAATAGGGCAAGAACACACAATGGGGAAAATACAGCTTCTTCAGCAAGTGGTGCTGGGACACTCGACAGCCGCGTGTAAACCAGTGAAGTTAGAACATTCTCACACCACACACAAAAATAAACTCAGAACAGCTTAAGATTTAAATACAAGACATGACACCATAAAGCTCCTAAAAGAGAAAACAGGCAAACATTCTCTGACATAAATAGTAGCAAGGTTTTCTTAGGTCAGTCTCCCAAGGCAATATAAATAAAAGCAAAATAAACAAACGGGGCCTAATCAACTTGATAAGCTTTTGCACAGCAAAGGAAACCATAAACAAAATGAAACAACCATCTTGGTCTAAGAGGAAATATCACAAATGATGTGACCAACAGGGGCTTAGTTTCCAAAATATACAAACAGCTCATACAACTCAATAATAAAAAACAACCCAGTTGAAACATGGGCAGAAGAAATAAGTAGACATTCCTCCAAAGAAAACATGCAGATGGCCAACAGACTCACGAAAACAGCACGGAGGTGCCTCAGGAAACTGAAAATGGAGCTGGCGTGTGGCCCAGCAGGCCCACCCCTGGGCGAGTGGCTGGGCAGACTGCGGTCTGGACAGGTGCCCGCAAGCCTGTGTTCACGGCAGCGCTGTCCACAGTTCACAACCTAAACGGCCCTCAACGGATGAGTGGATAAAGAAGATGGGCCCACATGAACAGTGGAAAACTAATCAGCCATCAAAAAAAAAGAAAACATGCAGATGGCCAACAGACTCACGAAAACAGCACGGAGGTGCCTCAGGAAACTGAAAATGGAGCTGGCGTGTGGCCCAGCAGGCCCACCCCTGGGCGAGTGGCTGGGCAGACTGCGGTCTGGACAGGTGCCCGCAAGCCTGTGTTCACGGCAGCGCTGTCCACAGTTCACAACCTAAACGGCCCTCAACGGATGAGTGGATAAAGAAGATGGGCCCACATGAACAGTGGAAAACTAATCAGCCATCAAAAAGATGGAATAATGTTACCTGCAGCAACATGGATAGACACAGAGGTGATCATACTGAGTGAAGAAAGTCAGGAAGAGAAAGACAAACAGCATGTGACGTCACTTAAGTGTGAAGCCTGAAGCATGATGCAAACGAGTTCATCTGTGAAGCCAGCAGACTCCTAGGGAACAGACTGGGGGTTGTCAAGGAGGGGGTGCGGGAGGGATGGAGCGAGTGTGCGGTCAGCAGACGCCAAGTGGTGACTGCAGAATGGGGCAACAAGAGTCCTACCGCATGGCACAGGAGACTGCTCAACACCCCGTAACGGACCATAATGGAAAATACGAAGAGAGTACACACCCATGTACGTGTACCTGAATGGCTACACTATGCAGCAGAAATCAACACATCACAGACAACTGTCCTTCGATAAAATAAAATTTTAAAATATACATACGATATACATATATTATGTATAAAATAAGCTAGAAGGATACACACATAGGGAATACAGGCAATACTCTACAGCAACTATAATGGAGTATAGCCTATAAAAACTGTGAATCACTGTGCTGTCTATGGGGTCGCACAGAGTCGGACACGACTGATGCGACTTAGCAGCAGCAGCAAATTGTACACCTGTAACTTATACTGTATATCAACTATACCTCAATTAAAAAATTACATGGACACCTATGGCTGATGTGTGTTGAGGTTTGACAGAAAACAACAAAATTCTGTAAAGCTATTACCCTTCAATTAAAAAGTAAATAAATTTTTTAAAAAATTACACATACAAAGAATTTTTAACGACTAGAGAAAATGTTAAATGGAAAACAGCAGAGCCAAGATGTGTCTACAGAAAGACTCTAGTCTGGATCATCTTCAGTGATTATTTGTTGGATGAAAGAATAAACTTCACAAAACGTATTTATACAGTTCTGTATATTGTAGCAGTTAAGGTGTTTTGGGATGCCAGTAACAACAGTTGTAAATAAGGGTGGCTTAAACATGAAGGGGATGTATTACCTCATAGAGCAGGACATTTGGAGACGGGGCACCTCCAGGAACAGCTGATTAGGTGGCTTTGGAACCAGATCCACGAGCCACCGTCAGCTCGCCTTTTCTGCCTTTGGCTCCATCAGCGTGTCGGCTAGCCTCCCATGCCAGCAGCTTCAGGAAGGACCCCCTCACACACCCGAGTCCAGAGTCGGCGCGTGTTCTGTTCCTACCTTGCTCACGTCTTCATCAGAGCAGAGAAGCCTTTCCAGAACCCCCCTGGCAAAGTTTCCGTCGTATACCATTAAGCAGCAACAAGTCACAAGCCTGCTTCTCAAACTAGTTACCTACAGAAGGAGTGGATTTCTTCTCAGACTGGTTAGGGTCTACCAGCCCCTGAAAAGGAGATGGGCCCTGGAACCAACAACGTCTGCCAGTACAGAGAAGAGACAAACAGAGAGAGACAATGGCTTAATCAGGTCGTTTTAGGGTGGTGACAGCATGGGTGACGTGATTGTTTCTTAATGTTTTATATCTTTCATCATTTTTTTTGTGTGTGGTAGGCCATGGGTTTGTTGTCTTAAAAAATCTTTACTTTTAAACTGAGAAAACTATGTTAAAATATTTTGAAAATATTCTGGGACATTTCTTCAGATTGCATGTAAACACCTGCCTGGAAGACACATTCCTCTTGGTTTATCTCATTACACTAATAAGTCAAACGTTGACTTGAATAACTGTCTTCATAATCTTTTTTTGATTGAGAAATGCCTCTTTGTGTGGGATGAAAGGAGTTTGTGGATTTTTTTCCCCCCAAAAGATCCTTCAATTTCAAAAGACCCTTCAATTGAAGAGACCCTTCATTGGGATGGGAAAAGGAGGCAAGAGCAGACCCTGTGGATTACTCTTGGGTGGGGTGGGGAGGGGGTGCAGTGTCGGATCTGAAGGCCTCTCTAGGCGCACTGTCTCTACACAGGCCGTGGAACCGCAGCTGTTAGAGCTGACCGGGGCTTCGCAGCTCTCACACCCAAGCTTCGGTGTTACAGGCGGAGACTGAGGCTTCTACCCAGGCAGCCTCCTGAGTGGTGGAGGCCTGGCCGGAGCCCTTCCTTTCCCTTGTTGCCTGGGTCAGTGGTTCCAAAGGCGATTTTGAACAAACTGCTCCCAGCCTGCAAGCGCTCGAGGGGAGAAGCCTCCTTCCTTTCCCGTGAACCCTGGGTGGCCTAGAGACCTGCTCTGATCAACAGAACGCGGCAGAAGCGAGGCTGCAGCAGTTCCAGGCTTACATGGCAAGAAGCCCCCAAGCGTTGTCTTTCTCTCCCAGGACCTCTGAGCCCTCGTGCAGGAGGTGCGAGCCCTTGGCTGCAGAAAGAGGCCCGGCTCCGCCATCCCAGCCTCCCGGGTGCTGCGTGGGGGCCTTCAGCCGCAGTCGCACTCCAGCTGAGCGCGGCGTGTGTTGCACCAGCCGACACCTCGTGCACCAGCCAACCAGCAGCTGAGCCCGCAGAGCCACCCGGAGCGAGAAACGCCCCAGGTTGTCTAAGCTGCTGTTCATACTTTGCGGTGGTTTGCTACGTAGCCATAGCCAACAAAATGTCTTCTCCCTGGGACTTGGAAGTTTTTCAAGGGACTCACAGGAACTTTAAGAGGAGGCCTGCAAGGGATTTGGAATTTCATAGAAAGTCCACCCGTTGATCAAGCAAGTTGTTGAATCTCTAGCGTTAAGGAACAGACTCGCGCTGCGGCGGTGGCGGGGGGGTTGGGCAGGGCCTTCTGCCCTTGACACACTTGGGTCGTCTCCAGTTTGGGGTTGTTACGAACAGTGTTTGTACAGACATTCTGGTGCCTGTCTTCTGGTGCACGCAGCACCATTGCTCTCGCGCACGCTTGCTCGGGGGCAGTGCTGACTCAGAGGACGTGCGAACGGTCAGCGGAGCGAAGCGCCGAGGTTTGCGAGTCCCGGGNTGCTCTCGCGCACGCTTGCTCGGGGGCAGTGCTGACTCAGAGGACGTGCGAACGGTCAGCGGAGCGAAGCGCCGAGGTTTGCGAGTCCCGGGTCCTCACAGCCTGGCGGCTGTAACCATGCTTGCGGGTACGCAGCGGCTTAAACGGCACCTCCTCGGTGTCTGCAAAGTCGAGCCGCTTCTCATACCCCTCGTGGTCACTTGGACACCCTCGTGAGGGCCTGCCCAGTTATTCTGTCCTTTCCCTTTTTGCTTGTTGGCTTCCAGGTGACAGAAATGGCGAGGCTCTGGGCCTCCAGGGCTGCTGAGAGCATGCCAGGCCTGCCTGGCGCGCTCACGCATTCACACGAGGCGCTGGGGTCCCCGCGCTGGGTTGGGCCACCCTTGTAGCTTGCCCAGCACTCACTTCTCCAAGGGCGAATCTCTGCCACCCAGGATTCCCTCCGGCGTAGACTTTCATAACAATATTCACAGTGCTAAACAGCCGCCGCTTGAGAACGGATTCCAGGAGACACTGCTGTTTGATGACTCACTGCCTCCAGGGTGTAAACTGAGGCTGGCTTACGCAACCCACGCTTACCTGTTTATAGTGAAGTCTTTAGTGATAAACGGCCACTCAAACAATGTAATACCAGAAACGGCTACCGTTAACACCCTGGCCAGGATTTTTATTTGACAAGCCAGTCTGAACCCTCCAACGGGAAGCTGTGGCTGGGTACCAAATGCGGACCCACCACGCAGGAAAGAAAGAACTCCCACGCACCTCCCACTGGGTCACCCCTGTACTCAGGCAAAGGGGCACGAGGATCACCCAGAGACCTTTTTGAAGACTTTCTAGAACGCTTGAAAGCCACTCCTTTCCTGTCCCAAATGCTGTTTGCTGAGTTCTGCAAGGGGAATTCTTCTGCCAAACAAGAGTCTTTGGCTCCAGGGGGTCTCACACGTCGCCACGTTTGTGATCACCCTGGTCCTCCTTATACAGCCTAAGAAGGCAGCCCCTGTCAGTTCCTAAAGTCTAGCTAAGACTGTCTCTCCTTTGGCTTGGTTCTTGCTTATGCCCAGTTATTCTGTCCTTTCCCTTTTTGCTTGTTGGCTTCCAGGTGACAGAAATGGCGAGGCTCTGGGCCTCCAGGGCTGCTGAGAGCATGCCAGGCCTGCCTGGCGCGCTCACGCATTCACACGAGGCGCTGGGGTCCCCGCGCTGGGTTGGGCCACCCTTGTAGCTTGCCCAGCACTCACTTCTCCAAGGGCGAATCTCTGCCACCCAGGATTCCCTCCGGCGTAGACTTTCATAACAATATTCACAGTGCTAAACAGCCGCCGCTTGAGAACGGATTCCAGGAGACACTGCTGTTTGATGACTCACTGCCTCCAGGGTGTAAACTGAGGCTGGCTTACGCAACCCACGCTTACCTGTTTATAGTGAAGTCTTTAGTGATAAACGGCCACTCAAACAATGTAATACCAGAAACGGCTACCGTTAACACCCTGGCCAGGATTTTTATTTGACAAGCCAGTCTGAACCCTCCAACGGGAAGCTGTGGCTGGGTACCAAATGCGGACCCACCACGCAGGAAAGAAAGAACTCCCACGCACCTCCCACTGGGTCACCCCTGTACTCAGGCAAAGGGGCACGAGGATCACCCAGAGACCTTTTTGAAGACTTTCTAGAACGCTTGAAAGCCACTCCTTTCCTGTCCCAAATGCTGTTTGCTGAGTTCTGCAAGGGGAATTCTTCTGCCAAACAAGAGTCTTTGGCTCCAGGGGGTCTCACACGTCGCCACGTTTGTGATCACCCTGGTCCTCCTTATACAGCCTAAGAAGGCAGCCCCTGTCAGTTCCTAAAGTCTAGCTAAGACTGTCTCTCCTTTGGCTTGGTTCTTGCTTACAACCAACCACTGGAAAATGACCAAGAAGGAACGATGGGACAGAGAACTGGCCTTCTCTGGTTTCTCTGCGTTTTCCTTCCTGGTCTCGCATTGTCCCCTGTGGCTCCTGTATGTGGAATAAATCATGGCTGCTCAGCACAGCCTCGGCTGGAGCTCCAATACTTTGGCCACCTGATGCGAAGAGCTGACTCATTGGAAGAGACCCATATACAGCCTAAGAAGGCAGCCCCTGTCAGTTCCTAAAGTCTAGCTAAGACTGTCTCTCCTTTGGCTTGGTTCTTGCTTTACAACCAGCCACTGGAAAATGACCAAGAAGGGACGATGGGACACAGAACTGGCCTTCTCTGGTTTCTCTGCATTTTCCTTCCTGGTCTGGCATTGTCCCCTGTGGCTCCTGTATGTGGAATAAATCACGGCTGCTCAGCACAGCCTCGGCTGGAGCTCCAATACTTTGGCCACCTGATGCGAAGAGCTGACTCATTGGAAGAGACCCTGATGCTGGGAAAGACTTAAGGCGAGAGGAGAAGGGGATGACAGAGGATGAGATGGCTGGATGGCATCACCAGCTCAATGGACACGAGTTTGAACAAACCGTGGGAGACAGTGAAGGACAGGGAAGCCTGGCGTGCTGGTCTGTGCTGTTGCAAAAAGTGGGATACAACTCAGCGATCAGTGACAAAGTGCTGTGCTAGGAGCAGAGGCTGGGGTGATCAGAAGAGAGCTTCTGCCGCCCGGGAGCGCCGAACCCGATCCGGAAGGTCAAGGCCTGGAAACAACACACAAGCAGGAAACCCGTGCCAGGCTGTTGATCAGATCAAGCGGACTCCTTCCCTGTTGATCAGATCAAGCGGACTCCTTCCCGGAGCCACCTGCCCGACGTGAAAGACGGGCGGAAGCCTCCTGTCAAGCTTCAGGAAGAATGGAAGGTCCGAGCACGCCTTTATTTACAGGGTGAAACTTCACTGAGAAGTGAATAAAGAAGAAGGGAACTAAAGTCACCTAGGACGGAAGTTTTGAAGTTGAGTGCTCATGAAAACTCCCTGAGGAGCTGGTTAAAAACTGAGGATTTCCAGGCTTCATCCAGACTTTCTGATTCAGGAGGTCCAATGAGGCCAGAAAACCTGCGTTTAAACCAGCACCACAGTGACCGTGATAAAAGGACTGCGGTGCCCCTTAGGAAAACATCACCCACTGGGGTCAGAGCACAGGGGGCAGGGGGGTTGGAGACAGCAGTCACGTCTCCCTGGGAAAGTTCTAAGCAAGCCCGCCCCCCGCACCGCATTTACCCCCAAACCCAGGGAAGGCTTAATACTCCTGGGGTCCTAGAGGCAAAAGTGAAAGTGAGAGTCACTCAGTCTCATCAGACTGTTTGTGACCCCATGGACTACAGCCCATGGAATTCTCCAGGCCAGAATATTGCAGTGGGTAGCCTTTCCCTTCTCCAGCGGATCTTCCCAACTCAGGGATCGAATGAGGCTCTCCAGCGTTGCAGGTGGGTTCTTTACCAACTGAACTATCAGGGAAGCCTAGAGGCAAAGGCAAGCCTATTTCTTTTGTATATTAATACACAACACAGAAAACCCCTTCAGGTGGCATGTGGCATCAAAATGAGCTCTCTTGGAAAGTTCTGGTTAACGGTGGGGCCGCAGCAGCTGCAGCCATGGGGGAGCTGCTCCCCTTCTTTGGATTGAAAGGTTTTCTAAAATATTCAAGCACTTTTACTGCGTGTGTCACTTAAGGAAATGAAGCAAGGAAGGGGCACTTCCCAGCCAGGCCATCCCCTGGAGGATGCCGTGCACAATTTAGTCTTTGTAAACAGGTTTGGATTATTGCGGGGCTAAGGAGAGAGGGGTGAGGAGTGTGAGCGAGGGCTGAGGTGGGCACTGGTCCTACATTGGCTTTCTCGATGGGCCTCTGCTGAGCACTGGGCAGGCTCACCTTGGTGAACGAGCAGACCGGGGGCTTCTCAGGGGCTCAGCAGTAGAGAACCCGCCCGCTGGTGCAGAAGGCGCGGGATTAAACCAGCACCACAGTGACCGTGATAAAAGGACTGCGGTGCCCCTTAGGAAAACATCACCCACTGGGGTCAGAGCACGGGGGGCAGGCGGGTTGGAGACAGCAGTCACGTCTCCCTGGGAAGGTTCTAAGCAAGCCCGCCCCCCGCACCGCATTTACCCCCAAACCCAGGGAAGGCTTAATATTCCTGGGGTCCTAGAGGCAAAAGTGAAAGTGAGAGTCACTCAGTCTCATCAGACTGTTTGTGACCCCATGGACTACAGCCCATGGAATTCTCCAGGCCAGAATATTGGAGTGGGTAGCCTTTCCCTTCTCCAGCAGATCTTCCCAACTCAGGGATCGAATGAGGCTCTCCTGCGTTGCAGGTGGGTTCTTTACCAACTGAACTATCAGGGAAGCCTAGAGGCAAAGGCAAGCGAGTTTGTGACCCCATGGACTACAGCCCATGGAATTCTCCAGGCCAGAATATTGGAGTGGGTAGCCTTTCCCTTCTCCAGCAGATCTTCCCAACTCAGGGATCGAATGAGGCTCTCCTGCGTTGCAGGTGGGTTCTTTACCAACTGAACTATCAGGGAAGCCTAGAGGCAAAGGCAAGCGTATTTCTTTTGTATATTAATACACAACACAGAAAACCCCTTCAGGTGGCATGTGGCATCAAAATGAGCTCTCTTGGAAAGTTCTGGTTAACGGTGGGGCCGCAGCAGCTGCAGCCATGGGGGAGCTGCTCCCCTTCTTTGGATTGAAAGGTTTTCTAAAATATTCAAGCACTTTTACTGCGTGTGTCACTTAAGGAAATGAAGCAAGGAAGGGGCACTTCCCAGCCAGGCCATCCCCTGGAGGATGCCGTGCACAATTTAGTCTTTGTAAACAGGTTTGGATTATTGCGGGGCTAAGGAGAGAGGGGTGAGGAGTGTGAGCGAGGGCTGAGGTGGGCACTGGTCCTACATTGGCTTTCTCGATGGGCCTCTGCTGAGCACTGGGCAGGCTCACCTTGGTGAACGAGCAGACCGGGGGCTTCTCAGGGGCTCAGCAGTAGAGAACCCGCCCGCTGGTGCAGAAGGCGCGGGAGATGTGGGTTTGATACCTGGGTTGGGAGATCCCCTGGAGGAGGAAACGACAACCCTCTCCAGTATTCTTGGCTGGAAAATCCCATGGACAGAGGAGCCTGGCAGGCTATACACAGTCCCTGTAATTG
>SJYR01005228.1:5739-16091 GCA_006410655.1 Kobus ellipsiprymnus
AAAATACATAATTTTAAAATAGGAGTTTAAAGAGATATTTTTCAATTACATTGTATCAGCCTTGTTTACACATGCATTGAAACAAAAATTTATGTCATTAGTGACATATTTGGAAATGAGTACTAATTAGACATTTGATGATATTAAGAAATTATTTAAATGGTATAATTGTGATAGTTTTCTTCTTTCTATGTTATATTCTTTCTATAGTATCTTTAGAGATCCATACTGAAATACTTATGGATATAAAGCTATAATGCCTGGATTTTGCTTCAAATTAATGTGATGAGAGGTAGTGACTGGAATAAGAAAGGATTTACCATGAGTTGACTGCTAAAGCAAGTATTAATATGATGAATACCTAGGGAATTTGTACATCTTTCTCCATACTTTTTTATGTTTAAAATTTTCCACAATAAAAAGATACAGTTTTAATGAACCACAAACAAAACACTTGATTTCTAAAATCAAGAGGGTTTTTTAAAGTAATCATTGATTAGGCTTTGCTTTACCTCTAATTGAGTCTTGCCTTGTGCAAAATCAAGCTCATAGTGGACAGAAAAATAGTTTTTAGATGAATGCTGATTATAAAAGACAGTTTCCTCCTTATTTCTGATTTATACTATGTCAGTTTTAAATTTAATGGCTTATTTTTTCACCTCTAATATCATTGCACTTATCAAATTTTCAACTATGCAAATTCTAGTCATCTTTCTTCATTCATCTTAATAAAGGGCAAATAATATGTCTATTGATAGTATTCACAATTAGTTTTTTAGTAAACTAACAATAGCAACAACAACATAAATCTATATTGGAACTTTATCACTGAAGAACACAGCAAATTGAAAACACAGTCTATGTGTTGCTAGGGACATGGAAGGACTTAGATTTAAGCCATTCTGAACCATTCAGAGCATATTCTTTTCAGACTCAGGGAAAACATGCCAGCCTATCACCCCAAGAAGCTAATCTAAGGTGATAAACCTACCAACAATATAGGGGNGCTAGGGACATGGAAGGACTTAGATTTAAGCCATTCTGAACCATTCAGAGCATATTCTTTTCAGACTCAGGGAAAACATGCCAGCCTATCACCCCAAGAAGCTAATCTAAGGTGATAAACCTACCAACAATATAGGGGAAATAAGGCAATATGGGTTACTTCTGGTGAAAATGCCAAGGTGGCATTTTTCATTACAGAGCTAAATTCAACCAAATCATGTTTCAAATCTGATAGAAATAAATGCATAACTTTATCCTAATGAAATGTTTATTTGGGTAAGAACACTTATCAGTATTTGAACCCTTCTCTATTGTCTCATTTGGGATAACAAGAAATTTAGTATGGATATTAAAGAACAAAACAGCATGATCTGTGCTTTCAGGGCTAGTGATTCCTCCAAAATGATTGGAGCTTTTGAAGATGTTGAGTCACTCTAGTCATATTTCCATAGAGAATTTGATTTCTATCAATTCTCTTCACTGTGCTACAATGATGAATAAAGTTCTTCAAATATTTTACATTCTGAAAAACACTAACCTAGCCACAGTTTTAGGAAGGGGTGCCAAGGGAAGTAATAATCTTGGGAAAAGATTTTATGAAGTAACAAAATTCCCCAAAAGAGTGTAAGCAAAGAATACAATGGATAAAAGACTTTCATATTTCCCCCTAAATAGACATAGCAATAGTCATTCCTACTATGGTAAAGAAATCTATGTTATTGATGAAACCTGGAGAAAGCTAGCAAAAAAAAAAAATCCTGATAATTACAAAAATTAGCTGATTCCTTACAGGAGACAAAGAAGAGACACTGAGTTTGTGAAAAGGAATCATAAAGAACAGCAAAGCTGGTAAGGAGTAAAGTATATGTATCTCTTTCTCCCAAGGGATGATGTTGAGTTATGAACATATTACACCTGGAGGATTCTCAAGAAGTTGGGTTTTATAACTCAGTTAACGAACAATGTCTCTATTTTTATTCTTTCAATACACTTTTCTATCTCTATTTAATGCATTCCTATCATCCCCCAATTGTGTGTTGTAGGGTGAGAGATTTATGAAATTTTAAAAATAAAAACTTGAAAAAATATTTAGCAAGACTATACTGGTTCCAGTCTGAGTAGATACATATCCTTTCAATGGGTTCTCAGCACCTGGGCACATTGGGCTATTTTGCAGTGAGTTTAGATATCTCGGGTCCCTTTTACCCTATACCAACCCACTTACCACAGTCAAAATTGTACAAGGAGTTTAAAACTCCCCTTGTACATAGGGCAACAGATTTTGTGACATTCAATTTGTTCCATACAAGATTATCAAAGCAAAAAAGTAGCCAATTGATGTATCTGTTTATTGTACTTCAGTAACCAATTCATCCCTTTGCTTACCTCCAGTTTGAAATTGTTTTTTAAAAAACAGACCTTGTAGATTTTAGACTTCTTTCAAATTACCTACACAAACATGACAAATGTTAATCCATGGATTAAGGTGCAAATCTCTTTTTAGCACATTATTCATTCATTTTTTGATTAATTTCTCCAGTAATAGATATTCAAAAAAAAAAAAAACAAAAAACAGACCTTGTAGATTTTAAACTTCTTTCAAATTACCTACACAAACATGACAAATGTTAGTCCATGGATTAAGGTGCAAATCTCTTTTTAGCACATTATTCATTCATTTTTTGATTAATTTCTCCAGTAATAGATATTCTAGTGTACAACCTTTAGTAACAGTGAATGTCAATACTATAAAATATTCAGAATTTCTTCTTGCATCAGCTGTGACTTTGTCAAAGAATCAAAAAAAAGGAATGATATAAACAAAGTATGAATATAATTAAATGATAAGTTTTGTGTGGAAGATTAGGAAAAACTCCTGAGGGGGCAGTACAGGTTGATATTAGAACACCAGTGTCAATGTCAGCATCTCACCATTCTATGTCTGGATATTTACTAACTAGATTTTTACCTCAAGCCAGTGGCTTCTCCTTTCAGGATCTGAGGTTCTGCATTTGAAAAATAACAGAATCTTCAAACCCTAAAATTCTCTATGTTTGGAAATATTATGTGTTAACAGTATTTGATCTGGTAATTCTAAGATAGAAAATATACTATTTTTTAAAAGCCATAAGGCACTATCACTTGTATCATCCATGTGCCTGAATATTTTCTCCTGAAAATCCTTATTAAAAATCTACTGTATGCTTGCCTATGTGCTAGACATTCTAGAGAAAATAAAAAGATGCATTAGACAGAGAGCTTTCCTTTAGGGAAGCTTATTTGGTGGAATATAATAGAAGAATATATTTATATTTATAGCATATTTATATTATGGTTATAATACATGTATACTAACAGAAAAAGGAGGATATGCATCATCAGATAATTAGAATAAAATAGATAAAATGAAGTTCCTTTCACCTAGTAAAGTCATTAAGGGCTTCATGAAAACGGTGATCTTTGAGCTAGGTCCTGAAAGATTGTATATATGGAAAAAATGGAGAAGAAAGAGGGAACTGGGTAAACCGTTAAGAGGGTTAAAAAACTTAGGATTTCATGGGGAGCTGTGAAGATTTTAGTTTAGTATGTTGAAATTGTTATAACAGTGAGAAACTGGAGGCAGAGAGAGTAGTTATTTTTTATTGGAAGCAGCAGTTTTTGCTTTGTGGATTCTGACTCAGAGATGCCCTACAGAGCATACTCAATTATTCTGAGCTCTCCTATGTTAGGTTTTTCTGTATTTGTATATATTTCATTATATTATTTAAAACAAGCCTTCCTTGACACATATATACCTATTATTATAAAAATGAATATGAATTTTTGAAGAGATAAACTTTTTTTTTCATTTAGTCCTTCAACAACAAAATGTTATGGATAAAATAAGTATGTGAAGGCAATTTGAATATCATAAATGCTTTCTATAGAAAAAGTATAATGATCTATTTTCCATGACAAAAGTTGTCTTTCTATGTTGTCATGTGGAGTGTTATTTAGTGAAGTATATGGTTAAAAATATAATTTTTTGTTATTTCTATTTTAAAACTTGTTAGCCCTCTTAGGTTTAGTCAGTATTTTAGTGGCATAGATGTTCTGAAGCCATTTGCAACCTAGAAGACCTAGTCATTCTACATCCTAGCACACAAAAGAGGCTTTATTCACTTAAGTGAAGCAGAACACCCCAAACATTAGAGAAAAGCAATCATCTAGCTGAAGTTTCAACAACATCCTATACATGATTCATTGCATTATGTCTTAGTTTTCACTGGGCCTAGAATCCAGGAAGATGTCACTTCCCAATATCCCTATTTTCCAGAGTCTTTTTGGAAAAGTGTCATTCTACAAATATTTTGGCTAACAATGAGGCTGTTCTAAAAGCACACTCTCTTTAAAAGTGAATTAATATTGTTTATTTTATTCTGATTGTTAGGTCAAAGAATTTTGTGGAAGAATATGAGAACTGCCATTTTCTCAAATGCTAACAGCCTTCACTGTAAGTGTATGTGTGTGTTCATGTGTGTACGTAAGGTACCTGGACTACTTTGATCACCTCCTTTCTTTCATTTAACTCCAGAACCTTAAGTTTGGTTTTTAAACAGTATAATATCAAAATTCTGAACAGGTTTATTCAGACAAAACTGTGGAACATTCAGCACAAAAAAGAATAAGAGGAGCTAAAAGGACCTGGTATCTATACAGAATGGGTATTACTTTTGTGGCCTAAACATGACCTCTAAGTCATTTGATGCTATAAACCACAGAGATTTGGAGAGCAGAGTCTTCCAGAAGAAACTGCCTTACAATGGCTTTCATTTAGGATGTGTGTGAAAATCTGGGCATTCAAGAATGAGTGTTCTAAACTTAAATGCCTCCAAGCATTTGATAAGCCCACATGCTATAGCCAAAATGGTCTGAATTTAGGTCAGGGCCTCTTTTATTGAGAGATGACATATTTTGTGTGTCTCCTTCATAGTGTTTTACTAGAACTAAAATGTATTAGAATGTTTAGAATTTAATGTGACAGATGTTACAGAAGCAGTTTCTGAGAAGTTCATGTATCTTCTTTAAAATCACTGTCTCTTCTAACAGACTGCATTCATTGTTATATTGAAATGAATGCTTATGACTCCATGGATTTATTGGAAGAATTCAGAGTGACATTAGTGACAATTTAGAAATTATTGAATTCCAATTCACTGTACTTCTCAGGTCCCTGTGGAAGTTTTTAAAGGTTTAGCCATAGAAACAGGTACCTACTGAATGTCAGCTAAGTGATCAGCATTGGTCTGAACACAGAGGTAGCGTGGTATAAGATAAAACTTGACATGCACTATGTTCTTGCATTCTAGTGAGATGATACAGAAATTATATCTGAAAGGATATCTATAATTTGGGGTAATACATGCCAAGTATACATGTGAGTACTGACCATAAGTTCTGCTGGAGCTCTGAGGAGACAAAAAGTAATATTCAATAAAGTGGAAGAGGAACTAGAGATCAAACTGCCAACATTCACTGGATTATAGAGAAAGCAAGGGAATTTCAGAAAAACACCCATCTCTGTTTCATAGACTATGTTAAAGCCTTTGACTGTGTGGATCATGATAAACCATGGATAGCTCTTAGAGAGATGGGAATACCAGACCATCTTACCTGTCTTCTGAGAAACCTGTATGCAGGTCAAGAAGCAATAGTTAGAACCTTATATGGAACAACTGATTGGATCAAGATCAAGAAAGGAATACAACAGGGCTGTCTACAGTCACCCTATTTGTTTAACCTATATGCTGAGTACATCATGAGAAATGCCAGGCTGGATGAGTTACAAGCTGGAATCAGGATAGGCAGGAGAAACATCAAGAACCTCAGATGTGCAGATGATACCACTCTAATGGTAGAAAGTAAAGAGGAACTAAAGAGTCTCTTGATGAGGGTGAAACAGCCGGCTTAAGACTAAACATTAAAAAACTAAGATCATGGCATCTGGCCCCATTACTGCATGACAAATAGAGGAGGAAAACATGGAAGTAGTGACAGTTTTCCTCTTCTTGGGCTCCAAAATCACTGTAGACGGTGGCTGCAGCCATGAAATCAGAAGACAATTTCTTCTTGGCAGGAAAGTGATGACAAACATAGACAGGGTGTTGAAAAACAGAGACATTACTCTCCCAACAAAGGTCCATATAGTCAAGGCTATGGTCTTCCCAGTGGTTATGTACAGTAGTGAGACCTGGACCATAAAGAAGGCAGAATGCCAAAGAATTGATGCCTTCAAACTATGGTGCTGGAGAAGACTCCTGAAAGTCCCTTGGACAGCAAGGAGATCAAACCAGTCAATCTTAAGGGAATTCAAACCTGAATATTCACTAGAAAGACGGATGCTGAAGCTGAAGTTCCAGTAATTTGGTCAACTGATGTGAACAGACTACTCATTTGAAAAGTCTCTGATACTGGGAAAGACTGAAGGCAGAAGGAGAAGAGGATAAAATGGCTGGACAGTATCACCAATGCAATGAACATGAACTTGGGCAAACTCTGGGAGATGGTGAGAGACAGTGAGGCCTGGAGTGCTACAGTACATGGGGTTGCAAGAGTTGACACAACTGGGTGATTGAACAACAACAAGAAGAAAGGCTTCAAAAAAGATGTCTAAGAAGAGCCTTGAAGCACTTGTCAAGACCATATAAAAGGATTAGTAATCCTTGTTGGTAGGGGAACTGTGATAGGCAGTCTCTACAATGGTGCCTAATAAACCCTATATTCTGATATTCACTCCTTTATGTAATACCTTGTCTTGAGTGTGTGCTGGATTTTTTACTCAATTTTAATTAATATAATATGGCAGATATGATGGCATGTCATTCCCAAGATTCAGTTCAGTTCAGTCACTCAGTTGTGTCCAATTCTTTGCGACCACATGGGCCACAGCACGCCAGGCCTCCCTGTCAATGCCCAGCTCCTGGAGCCTACTCAAACTCATATCCATTGAGTCAGTAATGCCATCCAGCCATTTCATCCTTGGTAGTCCCCTTCTCCTCCTGCTCTCAATCTTTCCCAGCATCGGGGTCTTTTCCAATGAGTCAGCTCTTTGCATCAGGTGGCCAAAGTATTGGAGTTTCAGCTTCAACATCAGTTCTTCCAATGAACACCCAGGACTAATCTCCTTTAGGAAGGACTGGTTGGATCTGCTTGCAGTCCAAAGGACTCACAAGAGTCTTCTCCAACAACACAGTTCAAAAGCATCAATTCTTCAGGGCTCAGCCTTCTTTATAGCCCAGCTCTCATATACATACATGACTACTGGGAAAACCATAACCTTGACTAGACAGACCTTTGCTAAAGTAATGTCTCTGCTTCTTAATATGTTGCCTAGGTTGGTCATAACTTTGCTACCAAGGAGTAAGCATCTTTTAAGTTCATGGATGCACTCACCATCTGCAGTGATTTTGGAGACCAAAAAAATAAAGTCTGGCACTGTTTCCACTGTTTCTCCATCTATTTCCTATGAAGTGATGGGACCAGATGCCATGATCTTAGTTTTCTGAATGTTGAGCTTTAAGCCAACTTTTTCACTCTCCTCTTTCACTTTCATCAAGAGGCTCTTTAGTTCCTCTTCACTTTCTGCCATAAGGGTGGTGTCATCTGCATATCTGTGGTTATTGATATATCTCCTGGCAATCTTGATTCCAGCTTGTGCTTCTTCCAGTCCAGCGTTTCTCATGATGTACTCTGCATATGTTAAATAAGCAGAGTGACAATACACAGCCTTGACATACTCCTTTTCCTATTTGGAACGAGTCTGTTGTTCCACGTCCAGTTCTAACTGTTGCTTCCTGACCTGCATACAGATTTCTCAAGAGGTAGGTTAGGTGGTCTGGTATTCCCATCTCTTTCAGAATTCTCCACAGTTTATTGTGATCCACACAGTCAAAGGCTTTTGCATAGTCAATAAAGCAGAAATAAATGTTATTTTGGAACTCTCTTGCTTTTTCAATGATCCAGCTGTTGTTGGCAATTTGATCTCTGGTTCCTCTGCCTTTTCTAAAACCAGCTTGAACATCAGAAAGTTCATGGTTCACATATTGCTGAAGCCTGGCTTGGAGAATTTTGAGCATTACTTTACTAGTGTGTGAGATGAGTGCATTTGTGTTGTAGTTTGAGCATTCTTTGGCATTGCCTTTCTTTGGGATTGGAATGAAAACTGGTCCTGTGGCCACTGCTGAGTGTTCCAAATTTGCTGGCATATTGAATGCAGCACTTTCACAGCATCATCTTCCAGGATTTGAAATAGCTAACTGAAATTCCATCATCGCCACTAGCTTTGTTTGAAGTGGTGCTTCCGAAGGCCCACCTGACTTCACATTCCAGGATGTCTGGCTCTAGGTGAGTGATCACACCGTCGTGATTATCTGGGTCGTGAAGATCTTTTTTGTACAGTTCTTCTGTGCATTCTTGCCACCTCTTCTTAATATCTTCTGCTTCTGTTACCATTTCTGTCCTTTATTGAGCCCATCTTTGCATGAAATGTTCCCTTGGTAGCTCTAAGTCTCTTGAAGAGACCTTTGGTCTTTCCCATTCTATAGTTTTCCTCTATTTCTTTGCATTGGTCACTTAGAAAGGCTTTTTTTTTTTTTAATCTCTCCTTGCTATTTTTTGGAACTCTCCATTCAGACGGATGTATCTCTCCTTTTCTCCTTTGCCTTTTGCTTCTCTTCTTTTCTCAGCTATAAATATTCCCTTGGTATCTCTAATTTTCTTGAAGAGATCTCTAGTCTTTCCCATTCTATTGTTTTCCTTTATTTCTTCGCATTGATCACTGAGGAAGGCTTTCTTATCTCTCCTTGCTATTCTTTAGAACTCTGTAGTCAAATGGGTATATCTTTCCTTTTCTCATTTGCTTTTTGCTTCTCTTCTTTTCACGCCTATTTGTAAGGCCTCTTCAGACAGCCATTTTGCTTTTTTTGCATGGTCTTCATCCCTGTCTCCTGCACAATGTCACAAACCTCCGTCCCTAGTTCATCAGGCACTCTGTCTATCAGATCTAGTCCTTTAATCTATTTCTCACTTCCACTGTATAATCAGAAGGGATTTGATTTAGTTCATACGTAAATGGTTTAGCAGTTTTCCCTACTTTCTTCAATTTAAGTCTGAATTTGGCTTAAGGTGTTCATGATTTGAGCCACAGTCAGCTCCCGGGCTTGTTTTTGCTGGCTCTATAGAACTTCTCCAACTTTGGCTGCAAAGAATATAATCAATCCGATTTCAGTGTTGACCATCTGCTGATATCCATGTGTAGAGTCTTCTCTTGTGTTGTTGGAAGAGGGTGTTTGCTATGACCAGTGTGTTCTCTTGGCAAAACTCTATTAGCTTTTACCCTGCTTCATTCTGACTCCGAGGCCAAATTTGCCTGCTACTCCAGGTGTTTCTTGACTTCCTACTTTTGCATTCCAGTCCCCTATAAGGAAAAGGACATCTTTTTTGGGTGTTAGTTCTAAAACGTCTTGTAGGTCTTCATAGAGCCGTTCAACTTCAGCTTCTTCAGCGTTACTGGTCAGGGCATAGACTTGGATAATATGGCAGATATGATGGCATGTCATTCCCAAGATTAGGTTACAATAAGATTATGTCTTCCATCTTTGACATCCACATTTGCTCTTTGGAAAATTACATTTCTTCTTGTGAGAAGGCCCACATCTACAAAGCAAGAACTACTATGTCCAGCCAACATTCAGTGAGTAACTGAGACCTGACAACAGCCACATAAGTAAACTTGGGAGCATACCCTTCCTCACTTAAGCCTTAAGATGTTGCTTGGCCAACATGTTGACTACAGCCTCATGAGAAACCTTGAGCCAGAGGCACCCAGCTAAGTCACACCCAGATTCTTTACATTAAAAAAACTTAGATAATTAACACTTGTTCTTTTAAGCTCTAAATTTTAGAATAATTTGTTACACAGAATTAGATAACTAATATAATATTGGGTTTGCAGTGGCTTAAACCAAAGTTCAGAAGTTTAAAAAAGGAAAAAAAAAAAGGAAAAATTATTTCTATGACTAGGTTTGGCACTATGAGTATACCAGAATTTGTTTGTTTTGCTTTTACTTATTTTGTGTTTTGACTGGGTCAGTGCATGTAAGAGAATAACATAAAGTAGAATCAAATCTTTTTGTTCTACAGATGGATTTAAGGAAACAGATTGGCAACTCAAGCCATTCAAAAGATAGTTTCCAATTTTGTAAGTACCTAGATAAGTAACAATATCAAGTTTGAAAATACTGGAGCCCAGAGTAAAGGATGATTATGAGGCATAGAAAATCTTTACTATTTTTGATCAGCTTGTTTTC
>SJYR01005228.1:43280-53418 GCA_006410655.1 Kobus ellipsiprymnus
AAAGCAGAGACATTACTTTGCCAACAAAGGTCCGTCTAGTCAAGGCTATGGTTTTTCCTGTGGTCATGTATGGATGTGAGAGTTGGACGGTGAAGAAAGCTGAGTGCCGAAGAACTGATGCTTTTGAACTGTGGTGTTGGAGAAGACTCTTGAGAGTCCCTTGGTCTGCAAGGAGATCCAACCAGTCCATCTGAAGGAGATCAACCCTGGGATTTCTTTGGAAGGAATGATGCTAAAGCTGAACCTCCAGGACTTTGGCCACCTCATGCGAAGAGTTGACTCATTGGAAAAGACTCTGATGCTGGGAGGGATTGGGGGCAGGAAGAGAAGGGGACAACAGAGGATGAGATGGCTGGATGGCATCACGGACTCGATGGACGTGAGTCTGGGTGAACTCCAGGAGTTGGTGATGGACAGGGAGGCCTGGCGTGCTGCACTTCATGGGGTCGCAAAGAGTCAGACACGACTGAGACTGAACTGAACTGAACTGAATAAGGAACTGTTCATTCATTCAAAATAAACTACAATTTAATATCAAAGAGAGCTTTCCTGTAACATAGTGCTTTGGAATCAGATTTTTGATTTTAGGATATTATTAGTAAGGTATTTATGTAGTTTTTCACTTAATAAGCTAAATAAAATAGCCCTTAACATGTAGTAGGTCACATGGCTAGTCTGATTTTTACATAATTCTGTCAAATATTTGTAGTAGAACACAAATTTTGTCTCTATTTATTCCTAGCCTGCTGCTGCTGCTGCTGCTGCTGCTAAGTCACTTCAGTCGTGTCCGACTCTTTGCAACCCCATAGACAGCAGCCCATCAGGCTCCACTGTCCCTGGGATTCTCCAGGCAAGAACACTGGAGTGGGTTGCCATTTCCTTCTCCTATGCATGAAAGAAAAAAGTGAAAGTGAAGTTGCTCGGTTGTGTCTGACTCTTAGCGACCCCAGGGACTGCAGCCTACCAGGCTCCTCCATCCATGGGATTTTCCAGGCAAGAGTACTGGAGTGGGGTGCCATTGCCTTCTCTGATTCCTAGCCTAGTACACAAAATGGAAACACACTACAGGGAAAATTAATTGAAAGAAGAAAAAAAAGGTTGTCTATGTTGTGTGGTCTAAAGTACACTTTGTAGAATATGGAATCTGAGTTACACAGGACTTCATTTTGGAATATGCAATGGAAAGGTATGGATACTACCAAGATCATCATTTATTATTTTTAAATGATTATTTGCATCAAAAAATCCTACTTACTTAGGATATTTTTTTAATTGCAAGGCCTTACACCTCATTGCTGTTTCCAGTTTACAGATGGTTACCAATAGAATGGTTATTGTACATACAAAAAGTGAGAAAAAAAATCAAAGGTCTGTGAAAACTGGTCTCAAGACCTAAATAGATTTTTTTCCCATATACGTAGAAAAGTTGGTTACATGAAACAGCTAGAGTTTACAAATGTGCTGTTAAATAATAGCACCAGTCTTTGTGTCTTTTTTCACTATATCTATCTCTGTCTCTCTCAACCCTCACTCCCACATGCGCACACAAACACACACACTCATCACCATGATCACACTCATGTTCAGTTCAGTTCAGTCGCTCAGCTGTGTCTGACTCTTTGTGACCCCATGAAGTGCAGCACGCCAGGCCTCCCTGTCCATCATCATCTCCCGGAGTTCACTCAAACTCATGTCCATCGAGTCAGTGATGCCATCCAGCCATG
This sequence comes from Kobus ellipsiprymnus, assembly GCA_006410655.1. Taxonomy (NCBI): domain Eukaryota; kingdom Metazoa; phylum Chordata; class Mammalia; order Artiodactyla; family Bovidae; genus Kobus; species Kobus ellipsiprymnus. Next base: position 45,005 of record SJYR01005228.1, read on the forward strand.
TCATCCTTGGTCATCCCCTTTTCCTCCTGCCCCCAATCCCTCCCAGCATCAGAGTCTTTTCCAATGAGTCAATGCTTCACATGAGGTGGCCAAAGTACTGGAGGTTCAGCTTTAGCATCGTTCCCTCCAAAGAACACCCAGGACTGATCTCCTTTAGAATGGACTGGTTGGATCTCCTTGCAGTCCAAGGGACTCTCAAGAGTCTTCTCCAACACCACAGTTCAAAGGCATCAGTTCTTCGGTCCTTGACTTTCTTCACAGTCCAACTCTCACATCCATACATGACCACTAGAAAAGCCATAACCTAGACTAGACGGACCTTTGTTGGCAAAATAAATGTCTCTGCTTTTGAATATGCTATCTAGCTTGGTCATAACTTTTCTTCCAAGGAGTAAGCGTCTTTTAATTTCATGGCTGCAGTCACCATCTGCAGTGATTTCGGAGCCCAGAAAAATAAAGTCTGACACTGTTTCCACTGTTTTCCCATTTATTTCCCATGAAGTGATGGGACTGGATGCCATGATCTTCATTTTCTGAATGTTGAGCTTTAAGCCAACTTTTTCACTCTCCTCATTCACTTTCATCAAGAGGCTTTTTAGTTCCTCTTCACTTTCTGCTATATGGCTGGTGTCATCTGCATATTTGAGGTTATTGATATTTCTCCCAGTAATCTTGATTCCAGCTTGTGTTTCTTCCAGTCCAGCATTTCTCATGATGTACTCTGCATAGAAGTTAAATAAGCAAGGTGACCATATACAGCCTTGATGTACTCCTTTTCCTATTTGGAACCAGTATGTTGTTCCATGTCCGGTTTTAACTGTTGCTTCCTGACCTGCATACAGGTTTCTCAAGAGGCAGGTCAGGTGGTCTGGTATTCCCATCTCTTTCAGAATTTTCCACAGTTTATTGTGATCCACACAGTCAAAGGCTTTGACATAGTCAATAAAGCAGAAATAGATGTTTTTCTCGAACTCTCTTGCTTTATCCATGATCCAGCAGATGTTGGCAATTTGATCTTTGGTTCCTCTGCCTTTTCTAAAACAAGCTTGAACATCTGGAAGTTCATGGTATATGTATTGCTGAAGTCTGGCTTTGAGAATTTTGAACATTACATTATAGAGTAGATAGTGTTAAATCAACATCAATACACTAAAATAAGATAATTAATCTTCATTTATTTTTATCACCAAGCTGAATCTCATTCTATAAGCATTTTGGTATCCTGCATGTTGCACTTTTAAAGTATACTGTCCAAATGTTTTGGGATTTCAATGGGATTGTATACATTTGGTGGCTCAGATAAATGAATGAATGAATACTTATGGTAGGTCACAGTCTCCTCTTTATTATACAAGAATAACGATATGCTCCTAAATCTACTGCCTAATGTTGTACTTTATCTAGGTGTACTATATAAATTGTATGTGCTCCCTCTAGAAAGAAAAATCCAAATTTTTCTGTTTTTAAATGGTCTGTCATAGTTATTTTATATGGTGTGCTATCTATAATTTCAAAATCATCAGTATCACATGTTAGCAAAGAAATGCCTGAGGGAGCTATTAACAATTTTAAACAGATTTTGATAATCAAAATTCAAATGTTGAAATTGTTTCACAACACTTATACCATATTAAGAGTAATGTCTCAAAAATGTTAACTGATGATGTTAGTAGGCAAAGTAATGTCCAGATCCTGAACTGTTTTGGTTTTAATCCAGTCAAAGAAACAATAATGAAAGAAAAAAATTAAATGTGTAAGATAAAGCAATTTTTTTAGAATATGTTGATTTCTTGTCAAAAAAAAGAAAAACTAAATCCTTTAAATTCAGATCCCGGTACTTAATCATAGATTCTCTTGTTGTAAATAGTACCAGTTGGACTCAGAAAATCTTGAATTTTAAGTTCCTATTTGCCATTATTAAGCTAGATGGTAATTCAGGTGAAAGATATGTCTTGAGGAGAGTATCTCCTGTGGTAACTTTCTCTCTGAACTTGTGATTAATTTTTTGAAATGCCTAGCTTGGTTCAGACAGAATAATGCTAGCTATGTGAGAAAAGGCCAAATGATCATCCTAAGAAGATGTCACAGGGACTCAAGCCAGAGCTATAGACAATGGGGAGGAATGGAAAACAGAAATGAAACACCAGGTTTTTCTGTTTGTCTCTATATATCTTATGAAAAATTAACATGGTCAGTGACAAAACCATAATGGATCTGGGAATTCCTGACGTTCTTATTAAAAATTAGCTAATAGAAGTGTAACATTTGATACATTAAGAAGAAAAACCTCTAGTTTTCTAACCAGAGATTCCATTTTCCCCAAGCATTATTTCTACCTATTTAAGTCAGTTTTGGACTAGTAAGGAAAACATGGTTGACACTGTTTCAAATGAGCTGTCGTGTCTATGATCTATTTGTGTGTATATATGTGTGTTGTTTTGTCTCCATAATCACTCAGTATGAGTTGGCAGTTACAATGAAATGCTGCCAACCAATTTGTTTTCAGTCAGCCTTAACTTATGTTCTAGCTTACCAAAACATTCGAAAACCTTCACATAATTCTCAAATTCATCAATCTCCAATTATCTCATGCTATTCATTAATATAAAAGTTCAAAAGAAGGTCAATTTGTTCTAAAATTAAAATTACCAGAATTCCTTTGTATGTGATAGTAATACTGGGAGTAACTTGCAGTGCTTCCTAGTATATGTTTAGAAGTTGATAATGTTACTCACAAAAGGAAAATCTAGGTGTTGATGCCAACTGCAGTGGGGGATTAACGTTTATGAAAGGCATTTCATTTGTACTTCTCAACAATTTAGGAGGGGATATGCCTTAACAAGGTAAGAGAAACCCCAGTAAGATGGTAGGTGTCGAGAGACGGCATCAGAGGGCAGACGGACTGAAAGCACAATCACAGAAAACTAGCCAATCTAATCACATGGACTACAGCCTTGTCTAATTCAATGAAACTAAGTCAGGCCATGTTAGGCCACCCAAGACAGATGGGTCATGTTGGAGAGTTCTGACAAAATGTGGTCTACTGGAGAAGGGAATGGAAAACCACTTCAGTATTCTTGCCTTGAGAACCTCATGAACAGTATGAAAAGGCAACAAGATAGGACATTGAAAGATGAACTCCCAAAATGTTACTGGAGATCAGTGGAGATATAACTCTAAAAAGAATGAAGGGATGGAGCCAAAGCAAAAACAATACCCAGCTGTGGATGTGACTGGTGATAGAAGCAAGGTCTGATGCTATAAAGAGCAATATTGCATAGGAACCTGGAATGTCAGGTCCATGAATCAAGGCAAATTGGAAGTGATCAAACCGGAGATGGCAAGAGTGAACATGGACATTTTAAAAATCAGTGAACTAAAATGGACTGGAATGGGTGAATTTAACTCAGATGACCATTATATCTACTATCGTGGGCAAGAATCCTATAGAGGAAATGCAGTAGCCATCATAGTCAACAAGAAACCAAAATGTAGTACTTGCATGCAATCTCAGAAATGACAGAATGATCTCTGTTTGTTTCCAAGGCAAGCCATTCAGTATCATGGTAATCCAAGTCTATGGCCCAAACAGCAACGCTAAAGAAGCTGAAGTTGAACGGTTCTATGAAGACCTATAAGACCTTCTAGAACACCCAAAAACGATGTCCTTTTCCTTATAGGGGACTAGAATGCAAAAGGAAGTCAAGAAACACCTGGAGTAACAGGCAGATTTGGCCTTGGAGTACAGAATGAAGCAGGGCAAATGCTAGTAGAATTTTGCCAAGAGAATGCACTGGTCATTGCAAACACCCTCTTCCAACAACACAAAAGGAGACTACACATGGACATCGCTAGATGGTCAACATCGAAATCAGATTGATTATATTCTTTGCAGCCAAAGATGGAGAAGCTCTATACACTCAGCGAAACAAAACTGGGCGCTGATTGTGGCTCAGATCATGAACACCTTATTGCCAAATGCAGACTTAAATTAAAGAAACTACAGAAAAACACTAGACCATTCAGGTCTGTTCAAAATCAAATCTCTTATGATTATACAGTGGAAGTGAGAAATAGATTTAAGGGACTAGATCAGATACTGTGCCTGATGAACTATAAATGGAGGTGCATGACATTGTATAGGAAACAGGGATCAAAACCATCCCCAAGAAAAAGAAATGCAAACAAGCAAAATGACTGTCTGAGGAGGCCTTACAAATAGCTGTGAAAAGAAGAAAAGCAGAAAGCAAAGGAGAAAAGGAGAGATATACCCATTTGAATGTAGAGTTCCAAAGAATATCAAGGAGAGATAAGAGAGCCTTCATCAGTGATGAGTGCAAAGAAATAGAGGGAAAAAAATAGAATGGGAAAGACTAGAGATCTCTTCAAAAAAATTAGAGATACCAAGGGAAGATTTCATGCAACGATGGGCATAATAAAGGAAAGAAATGGTATGGACCTAACAGAAGCAAAAGATATTAAGAAGAGGTGCCAACAATACATAAGAGAGCCTTCATCAGTGATGAGTGCAAAGAAATAGAGGGAAAAAAATAGAATGGGAAAGACTAGAGATCTCTTTAAGAAAATTAGAGATACTAAGGGAATATTTCATGCAAAGATGGGCTCAATAAAAGACAGAAATGGTATGGACCTAACAGAAGCAGAAGATATTAAGAAGAGGTGGCAAGAATACACAGAAGAACTATACAAAAAAGGTCTTCTCAACCCAGATAACCATGATGCTGTGATCACTCACCTAGAGCCAGATATCATGGAATATAAACTCAAGTGGGTCTTAGTAAGCATCACTACAAACAAAGCTAGTGATGGTGACAGAATTCCAGTTGAGCTATTTCACATTCTAAAACATGATGCTATGAAAGTGCTGCACTCAATATGTCAGCAAATATGGAAAACTCAGCAGTGGTCACAGGACTGGAAAAGATCAGTTTTCATTCCAATCCCAAACAAAGGCAATACCAAAGAATGCTCAAACTACCACACAACTGTATTCATATCACACGCTAGTAAAGTAATGCTCAAAATTCTCCAAACCAGGCTTCATCAATGCATGAACTGTGAGCTTCCAGATGCTCAAGCTGGTTTTAGAAAAGGCAGAGGAACCAGAGATCAAATTGCCAACATCAGCTGGATTATTGAAAAAGCAAGAAAGTTCCAGAATAACATATATTTCTGCTTTATTGACTATGCCAAAGCCTTTGACTGTGTGGATCACAATAAACTGTGGAAAACTCTGAAAGAGATGAGAATACCAGACACCCTGACCTGCCTCTTGAGAAATCTGTATGCAGGTCAGGAAGCAGCAATTAGAACTGGACATGGAACAACAGACTCATTCCAAATAGGAAAAGGAGTACATCAAGGCTATATATTGTCACCCTGCTTATTTAACTTATATGCAGAGTACATCATGAAAAACCCTGGGCTGGAGGATGCACAAGCTGGAATCAAGATTGCTGGGAGAAATATCAATAACCTCAGATATGCAGATGACACCACCCTTATGGCAGAAAGTGAAGAAGAACTAAAGAGCCTCTTGAAAGTGAATGAGGAGTGAAAAAGTTGGCTTAAAGCTCAACATTCAGAAAACTAAGATCATGGCATCCGGTCCCATCATTTCATGGCAAATAGATGGGGATACAGTGGTTGACTTTATTTTTGGGGCTCCAAAATCACTGCAGATGGTGATTGCAGCCATGAAATTAAAAGAGGCTTACTCCTTGGAAGGAAAGTTATGACCAACCTAGACAGCATATTAAGAAGCAGAGACATTACCTTGGCAACAAATGTCTGTCTAGTCAAGGCTATAGTTTTCCCAGTAGTCATGTATGGATGTGAGAGCTGGACTATAAAGAAGGCTGAGCACCAAAGAATTGATGCTTTTGACCTGTGGTGTTCGAAAAGACTCTTGAGAGTCCCTTGGACTGCAAGCACATCCAACCAGTCCATCGTAAAGGAGATCAGTCCTGGGTGTTCATTGGAAGGACTGATGCTGAAGCTGAAGCTCTAATACTTTGGCCACCTGCTGCAAAGAACTGACTCATTGGAAAAGACCCTTATACTGGGAAAGATTGAAGGCAGGAGGAGAAGGGAATGACAGAAGATGAGATGGTTGGATGGCATCACTGACTCGGTGGACATGAGTCTGAGTAGGCTCCAGGAGTTGGTGATGGACAGGGAGATCCGGTGTGCTGTGGTCCGTGGGATCGCAAAGAGTCAGACACGACTGAGCAATTGAACTGAACTGAAAAATGTAGCCAAGGAAAAGCGATGAATCCCTTATAAACCTCATTGACATCCTCAGCCATCTGAAGCCCTACTTGTGTCTTATCTGCATATTAAGGCTATTTTATTTTATCTAACATGTATTACTGGTTAGTCTTCAATTTTGATGTGTCCCAGTCTAAACAGCACGTGCAGAATAGACACATCAGTATTGAGGCTTCCCAGGTAGCACAGTGGTAAATAATCTGCCCTCAAGGCAGGAGACCCAAGAGACATGGTTTTAGTCTGTCAGGAAGATCCCCTGGAGGAGGAAATGGTAACCCACTCCAGTTTTCTTGCCTGGAGAATACCATGGACAGAGGAGCCTAGTGGGCTACAGTCCATGGGGGTCACAAAAGAGAGTCACTTAGAGACTAAACAACAAGAATAACAAGTCTAAACAGCAAGTACAAAACAGACATATCAGTATCTTTAGGACTTTACTTCAATATGTATTGTCTTAGAATATTTCACCCCCTTCATGGATCACAGCTTTGTCATGGCAAAGAGTTTGCAGAACTCAATGAAGCAATGAGCCATGCTGTGCAAAGCCACCCAAGATGGACAGGTCATAAGGAAGAGTTCTGATAAAGCATGGTTCACTGGAGGAGGGAAAGGCAAACCACTCCCGTATATGTTTTCCTTGAGAAGTCCATGAACAGTATGAAAGGGCAAAAAGATATGACACCAGTTGGTGACTACAACCATAAAATTAAAAATGCTCACTCCTTGAAAGCAAAGCTGTGGCAAATCTAGACAGTGTATTATAAAGCAAAGACATCACTTTGCTGATAAAGGACCATATAGTCAAAGCTATGGTTTTTCCAGTAGTCATGTACAGATGTAAGAATTGGACCCTAAAGAAGGCTGAGTCCTGAATAATTGATGCTTTAAAACTGTGTTGCTAGAGAAGACTCTTGAGAGTCCGTTAAACTACAAAGAGATAAAACTAGTCATTCCTAAAGGAAATCAACACTGAATATTCATTGGAAGGACTGATGCTGAAGCTGAAGCTCCAGTACTTTGGCAACCTGATGCAAAGGGCCAATTTACTGGAAAAGACCCTGATATGGGGAAAGATTGAGGGCAGGAAGAGAAGTGGGCAGCAGAGGATGAGATGGTTAGATGGCATCACCAACTCAATGAACATGAGTTAGGGCAAACTCCAAGAGATGGTGAAGGACAGGGATGCCTGGCGTGCTGCAGTCCATGGAGTCACAAAGAAGTACACAACTTAGCGAATGAATATCAAAAAACAACAGAATATTTCACAAAGTGTTGTCATGGTTGTAATCTACCTATTATTTCATTAGTAATTACACAAGATGAAATTTGAATAGAATCCTGAAGTTTACAAAACAATTTGATTATCTCAAATTCCTCTTAGCTTCTGATATACATATCAGAGGGGTTAAATCTTTTGCATAAAGCCACATTGTTAGTAATTTTTGAAAGATAAATTCAAACTTAAGTTTATCTCTTTTTACTCTCAATATGAGGAGCTTCCCTTGTAGCTCAGTTGGTAAAGAATCTGCCTGCAATGCAGGATAACTGGGTTCATTTCCTGGGTCAGGAAGACCCCAAGAGAGAGAAATGGCAACTCACTACAGTATTCTTGCCTAGAGAATCCCATGAACAGAGGAGCTTGACAGGACTCTTACCAGGGCTTCGCAAGAGTTGAACATGATCCAGAAAAACATCTATTTCTGCTTTATTGACTATGTCAAAGCCTTTGACTGTGCGGATCACAATAAACTGTGGAAAATTCTGAAAGAGATGGGAATACCAGACCACCTAACCTGCTTCTTGAGAAATCTGTATGCAGGTCAGGAAACAACAGTTAGAACTGGACATGGAACGACAGACTGGTTCCAAATAGGAAAAGAAGTACGTCAAGGCAGTATATTGTCACCCTGCTTATTTAACTTATATGCAGAATACATCATGAGAAACGCTGGAATAGAAGAAACACAAGCTGGAATCAAGATTGCCGGGACAAATATCAATCACCTCAGATATGCAGATGACACCACCCTTATGGCAGAAAGTGAAGAGGAGCTAAAAAGCCTCTTGATGAAAGTGAAAGAGGAGAGTGAAAAAGTTGCCTTAAAGCTCAACATTCAGAAAAT
>SJYR01005229.1:20581-40474 GCA_006410655.1 Kobus ellipsiprymnus
CGCTTGGCCAGGCCAGAGGGGAGGAAGTGGCCGCTGCCCTTTCTCATCCCTCCGGGACGCCGTGGGCTCGCCACCTGGGGGCTGAGGGGTGAAGGGCTGAGCATCGTCCTCGTCGGGGGTGGGGGGGGCCATGTTGAGGTGTCTGGGGATGTGGGCCCCTCACCCGACCACAGTCGCAGGAGACGGTTCTGAGTTCGACTGTTGTAACACCCTGTTAATTTGTCAAAAAAAACTAGAAGCCAGTTTGATCTCTTCCACCTTCTCACCAGGTGGTCGCGGGGCTCAGGATGCCCTGGGGAGGACGGGAGTGGCAGGAACGCAGAGACTGTGTCCCTCGGGGCCTCACGGATCTCGGTAGGGCCTTGGACGGTCCCCGTGGGAGCCACGGAAGAACCTGAGAGGATGGAGGCGCCCTTGGACCCGCTGACCGCGTCGGTCGTTGAGCCTGTTTTAAAGCCTAACAGAGATGGACTCGCCGGGCCTGTGGCCCTTCCGGACCGGCCGCTTCCACCTGGTGGCACAGGCGAGGTTCCTCCACGTCCTGTCACGGCTCCAGAGCTCAGTCCGAGAAGTGCTGCTTAATGTCATTGTCTGGATGGACCCAGCTTGTTCACCCACTCACCTTGCAGGGCACCTTGCTGCCCCCAAGGCAGGCGATTGTGAGTGAAGTTATACAAATATCCATGTGCAGGTTTTTATGTGGACTTAATTTTTTAACTGCTTTGGGTAAAGTCCCAAGAGGGTGATTGCTGGATTATATGCAAGAGTGTTAAGTTTTGTAGAAAATATCTGTTTTCCAAGGGGCTGCACTGCTGGGTCCCTTCCGGCGGCGAGGAGGGCCTCGTTGCTCTGCGTCCTCACCAGCCTGTGGCGTTGTCGGTTTCCAGGTGTTGACCATTCTCGCAGGTGTGTGGGCTCCAATGCTTTGGCCACCTGATGTGAAGAGCTGACTCACTGGATAAGACCCTGATGCTGGGAAGGATTGAGGGCAGGAGGAGAAGGGGATGACGGATGATGAGATGGTTGGATGGCATCACGGACGCGATGGACATGGGTTTGAGCGAGCTCCGGGAGATGGTGAAGGACAGGGAGGCCTGGCGTGCTGCAGTCCCTGGGGTCGAAAAGAGTCGGATTCGACTGAGCGCCTGAACAACGGCAAATAAGTGCGTGAAGCGTTTCATCCTCACGTTTGTTTGCATTTCCCCGATGACACAGCGTGTGGAGCATCTTTTAATGTGACTGCTTGCCGTCTGCGCGTCATCTTTCGTGGGGAGTCTGTTCTGCTTCCCTGCCCACTTTTTAACTGGGTGCTTGTTTCTCACTGTAGGTCTGGCAGAACCCGCTGTGTGTTTTGAACACAGTTCTTTGCCGGGTGTGTCTTTGCCAGTGTTTCCTCCTGTCTGAGGCTGGTCTCACTCTCTCGACACTGTCTGTCGCAGAGCAGCAGTGCTCAATTTCGGTGACGGCCAGCTTCTCAATCATTTCGTTCGTGGATCACACCTTTGGTGGCATGGTATGTCTTTTCCTCAGCACAGAGCCAGGAGCCACAGAAAAGGATGCAAACGCTCCTCAAGACCAGGGCAGTGACGAGCCCTGCGCGCGCCACGGGGACCCTGCTGCCGCGCTCAGCCCTGTCCCGCCCTTTGCGGCTCTGTGGACTGCAGCCCGCCAGGCTCCTCTGTCCAGGGGATTCTCCAGGCGAGAATACTGCGGCGGGTTGCTGTTTCCTTCTCCAGGGGTTCTTCTCCACCCGGGGAACAAACCTGCACGCCTGAATTGGCGGGCGGATTCTTTCCCACGGAGCCACCTGGCAAGCCCTGAGGAGACCCAGTTCTGAATTCGGATTAAAGTCATTCCCAGCTGGTGCAGGTTTTGAGAAGCCCCTGGTTCCCCTCAACGGGTCCAGGCTCACCTTTCAGTGGCTCAGCCTCCTCACAGACACGTCATCCCCGAGACGTCCAGCCTCCTGAGCTCAGAGTGCTGCCCACGCGCAGCTGGACCCCGGGCAGGCAGGCGCTCAGCGCTGGGTCCGGGAGGTTGAACTGATCCGGCAGCGGCCCCCAGGGGCCTGTGTCCTGATGACTGCGGGGCGCCTTCTGCAGGTGGAGTGTGAGCATTTGCACGGGGACTGGCTTCATGACATGCATAAACATTTATCTAAAGAGAAATGAAAACAGCAACACAGAGAACGGCTGATTCCTGACTCGCGCCCTCCCCGCGGGTCTCCAGGAGCTTGGTTACGCTGGTGCAGATTTTGTAGCTACTGTCCAGCATGTCTGCGAGAAACACTATTTTAAAAGACTCTACCATGCAGCAGTGAAATTTCTGATCCAGGCTGAAATAGCAGGGATCAAGGTGCCAGTCCAGGAGCTAATAATGTTATAACCTTTCCAGGCACGTCTTCAGGATTAAGTTGTAGATGGAGAATTAATATCAAGGTAGACATTTTCAGTACTGCAGTTTTTTTCTGTCTCCAAATTTGGTGTTATCTGGATTACAAAATTTCAAAGTGCGTCAAGTGTTACTTATCCCGGACCCGCATACTTCTTCTGCACACCCCAGGCTCCGCTTGCCTCCCCGGTTCTGCCTCCAATGTCATCAGGCTGTCTCACAAGAAAAAAACAAACGTGAAATAGCCCTATGTCAGAAAGAAACAGAAAGTGAAAGAATTAAGCAAACAAACAAAAATCTACACACCATCCAACCAACCCACTTTCTTTGTTTAAAGAAAAATCCAGCCCCATGTGGCTCTGCTAAGAATTTTACCGAATAGGCAAGGAGCAACTAATAAATAATGTCAGAAGGTGAGGAAAGGGGGTGATTCCCAGCTCATTCTCTGAGCAAATAGCACGGATACCAAGCCCGAGTCGCGGCATCCCCGAGGAGCACAGGTGCAGACACACTTCACGGCGGTGGCCGCTCAGGCCCAGCTCCACAANGGTCGAAAAGAGTCGGATTCGACTGAGCGCCTGAACAACGGCAAATAAGTGCGTGAAGCGTTTCATCCTCACGTTTGTTTGCATTTCCCCGATGACACAGCGTGTGGAGCATCTTTTAATGTGACTGCTTGCCGTCTGCGCGTCATCTTTCGTGGGGAGTCTGTTCTGCTTCCCTGCCCACTTTTTAACTGGGTGCTTGTTTCTCACTGTAGGTCTGGCAGAACCCGCTGTGTGTTTTGAACACAGTTCTTTGCCGGGTGTGTCTTTGCCAGTGTTTCCTCCTGTCTGAGGCTGGTCTCACTCTCTCGACACTGTCTGTCGCAGAGCAGCAGTGCTCAATTTCGGTGACGGCCAGCTTCTCAATCATTTCGTTCGTGGATCACACCTTTGGTGGCATGGTATGTCTTTTCCTCAGCACAGAGCCAGGAGCCACAGAAAAGGATGCAAACGCTCCTCAAGACCAGGGCAGGGACGAGCCCTGCGCGCGCCACGGGGACCCTGCTGCCGCGCTCAGCCCTGTCCCGCCCTTTGCGGCTCTGTGGACTGCAGCCCGCCAGGCTCCTCTGTCCAGGGGATTCTCCAGGCGAGAATACTGCGGCGGGTTGCTGTTTCCTTCTCCAGGGGTTCTTCTCCACCCGGGGAACAAACCTGCACGCCTGAATTGGCGGGCGGATTCTTTCCCACGGAGCCACCTGGCAAGCCCTGAGGAGACCCAGTTCTGAATTCGGATTAAAGTCATTCCCAGCTGGTGCAGGTTTTGAGAAGCCCCTGGTTCCCCTCAACGGGTCCAGGCTCACCTTTCAGTGGCTCAGCCTCCTCACAGACACGTCATCCCCGAGACGTCCAGCCTCCTGAGCTCAGAGTGCTGCCCACGCGCAGCTGGACCCCGGGCAGGCAGGCGCTCAGCGCTGGGTCCGGGAGGTTGAACTGATCCGGCAGCGGCCCCCAGGGGCCTGTGTCCTGATGACTGCGGGGCGCCTTCTGCAGGTGGAGTGTGAGCATTTGCACGGGGACTGGCTTCATGACATGCATAAACATTTATCTAAAGAGAAATGAAAACAGCAACACAGAGAACGGCTGATTCCTGACTCGCGCCCTCCCCGCGGGTCTCCAGGAGCTTGGTTACGCTGGTGCAGATTTTGTAGCTACTGTCCAGCATGTCTGCGAGAAACACTATTTTAAAAGACTCTACCATGCAGCAGTGAAATTTCTGATCCAGGCTGAAATAGCAGGGATCAAGGTGCCAGTCCAGGAGCTAATAATGTTATAACCTTTCCAGGCACGTCTTCAGGATTAAGTTGTAGATGGAGAATTAATATCAAGGTAGACATTTTCAGTACTGCAGTTTTTTTCTGTCTCCAAATTTGGTGTTATCTGGATTACAAAATTTCAAAGTGCGTCAAGTGTTACTTATCCCGGACCCGCATACTTCTTCTGCACACCCCAGGCTCCGCTTGCCTCCCCGGTTCTGCCTCCAATGTCATCAGGCTGTCTCACAAGAAAAAAACAAACGTGAAATAGCCCTATGTCAGAAAGAAACAGAAAGTGAAAGAATTAAGCAAACAAACAAAAATCTACACACCATCCAACCAACCCACTTTCTTTGTTTAAAGAAAAATCCAGCCCCATGTGGCTCTGCTAAGAATTTTACCGAATAGGCAAGGAGCAACTAATAAATAATGTCAGAAGGTGAGGAAAGGGGGTGATTCCCAGCTCATTCTCTGAGCAAATAGCACGGATACCAAGCCCGAGTCGCGGCATCCCCGAGGAGCACAGGTGCAGACACACTTCACGGCGGTGGCCGCTCAGGCCCAGCTCCACAACACACGCCGCCTGCCGCTGCACCCACGTGGAGTTTATCTAGGGACGGCAAACCCGCCTCACGCTCAGAATCCGTGTCACTCACCACGTGGATGAAATAAAGGAGAAAAAAATGGGATGACCTCAAGAGACGTAGAAAAAAGACCCTGACAGTTTGTCAGCGTTCATGACAGAAACTCAGCTGGGTCAGTAGAGCGTGCTCTAATTCAGCAAAGGTGCCCAAGCAAAGCCCGTGGCGAGCACCTCTTTCGTGTGAGACCGGACGCGCTCGTCCCCTCCAGGGTCGGGGATAAAGCCAGGACTGCTGTCTTCACCACTGCTGCCCAGCATTCCACCAGAGGCCTGGCTAGCGCACAAGGCGATAAGAAGACTTAAATGCACACAGTGGGTTGGTTGGATGGAGGGAGAGAGAGGCCGGCTGGGGCTGCCGTGTGGGGCTGTGGGGGTCTCTGGGGGGATGGCGGGGCTGGTCCTCAGAGATTCTCCTTGGAGACGGTCACATTTGGGCGCTCGGTCTTCTCACCGGTTGGTCAGCAGCCTCACCTGGAAGAGACACACCACCGCGGATGCATCCGGGGCTAGGACGCACCTGGTTCCCAGGTGGCGCTCGTGGTGAAGAACCCTCCGGGCAGTGCAGAAGACATCAGAGACGCAGGTTCAATCCCTGGGTCTGATCCCTGGTTTGGGAAGATCCCCTGGAGAAGGAAATAGCAACCTAGTCCAGTGTTCTTGCTTGGAGAATCCCACGGACAGAGGAGCCTGGTGGGCCACAGTCCATGGAGTCGCAAAGAGTCGGACTCGACTGAAGTGACTTAGCCTGCATGCATGAGACCCGAAGGGTGCTCGCCCAGCATCGTCCAGGGCTGCCCCGTCCGGGGGCTGTGCGTGGCGACCAGGTCAGGGCCGCCTGCTTCACTGAAGGAACAGCTGACCCCAGGACGGGGACTGTAGTGCGTTAACAGAGACGGGGGCCCCCGGCTCGGCGCTGCGTGCCTACTGTCGTGGCCGAGGGCTGCCCGTGTGTCTCCTGCTTTCTTCCTCTGCAGGTGGCCCTGTTCCGGGCATTTCCTGTTCCGGGTCACACACCACATGGCCTTCTGCGGCTGGTTTCATTCATGAGCACTGTGTTTCCAAGGTCCTTCCAGGATGTCGGGGGGACGTGCGGTATGAGGGGATTTGGGGCCTTTCCCACTTCCTGGGATGGAGTTCTGGTGGGTGACAGCCCTCCTGAATCTCTGGGTGCTGAGGTGATGACTGGAGCAGCCGCAGCCTTCTTCCCACCAGGCTGAGGGTGAAATCTGCATGGAGGATGCAGGGCAGAGAGGAAGAATGGGCCAGCCTGTGGGCTTCCTTGACAGTCTGGACCCTGAAGCCTGGTCTCAGTGTGTGGACAGGCCTGACCTCCAGGGACCATGGGCCTGTGGATGGGACGGGGCTGCAGAGAAAGACCAGCACCCAGCAGGCCCCGCGGCCTCAGCTGTCAGCGTGGCCAGGACACCGGAGCGTCTGGAGTCTAGCCACAGCTGGGGGCCAGGGTCCTGGTCTCCACCTGGGGGTGCCCTAGCGGGGAGGTGGATGTGGGGTGTCACCATCCACGGCCTTTCCGACATCCCTACATTTGCTATGAGAGGAAACACTGGACAGGCCGGGACAGGTCAGCTGGCCTGTGGACCTGCCGACGCGCTGCCCGCCTCTGGCTGGGCAGGACGGTGTGTCCCAGGCCCTGAGGGCTCCTCTCTGAGACCTCGGTCTGCGTCCACCCTCAGGTCTAGGCCTCCCCGTGCTCAGGGAGAAGCAGAGTCTCCACGGCCCAGGGCTGACTTCTGTCCCTTCCAGTGCCACCCGTCACCTGTGGCCAGCCTCTCTCAGTGCCTCCCCGCCACTGCGACCCTGGTTGGACCCTGGGGCAGCCTGGGAGGGTGTGCTTTCTGCAGGACTGCACGCGATGCCCATGCTCAGCCGGTGAGCACCGCGGTGGCCGGTCAGAGGCCCGTCGGGATCCCGTTCCATCAGAGGAGGCGAGGGTTCCTGGAAAGCTGGAGAAGCGCCCGGCGCTGGCTCAGAGCCGCGGGCAGAGGCCTGGGGACCCAGGGGCGGCTTTGTCCCACGTGCCCCCCCCACCCTTCTCGGGGTGGTGCTTCCCTCACCCCCATCCCAGGGGAAGGACCCCGCCTGCCCCAGCTCGCAGACGCTGGGGTCAGCCTGGCCTGCAGGTGGGGCTTCTTTCCCGCTTTGCTCATAAATGGCCCGGTGAGGCCTTCACTGCATCGCAAAGCCCAGGGCCTTCCTGTCGAGGCTTTTGTGGGCAGGCGACCGTCTCGGGAGGCCTTACTCTAGCAGGAGGGCGTTTCACAGCAACGTGGCGAGACTGACACTCACGTTAGTGCAGGAAGCTCGCTCCAGGCCCGCCCACCCCCACTGCCGGGGAGAGGACGCGGGTCCAGCGGGGCCTGTCTGCCAGGGTGGCTGCTTCTTCGGCCGGCGTTCCTCTGCGCTTGTCACATCAGGTGGGGAGTGGGTCTCTCCTGGACAAGGGTCTTTGTCTGAAAGGCTGAACCTCCTCCCGAGCCCTGATGATGCCGCGTGAGCCGACCCCCGGCACCGCCGGCCGGCTCCCGCACACCCGAAGGGGGGCCTTCGTCCCTGAGGAACGAGTATGATTGCAGAACACAGCCGTGAGCTCACTGGCAAGGAGAGGTGCTGTCGTCCGTGCCCTGCAGTCTGAGGGCCCGGCCCGGGCTCCCGGCGTGAGGGGCAGTGGGTGGACCCGCCCCACGCGGCGTAAGGCCGCTGCGTGCCAGGGGCTGTCATAAGCATTTTCTTCCCAATCCCTTGGGTGCCTGTGACCTCGTGAGAGCAATGCGGGAGCCTGGAAAGTTGTCACGAAGCCAAGCAATTACCCGGCTCTGTCCTGAGGACACCAAGGAGGATGTATGCGGGCGGTGAGGGGCCCGCCTTGGGGGTCCTGTGGACACCCTCCTTCCAGGCAGGCCTGGGGCAGGTGGGGGGCTGGCCGTGCGGTGGAGATGAACTCCTGCCGTGCTTGCTTGGGCGTATCAGGGTGATGTTGGAGCCCCCAGGGGATAGAGTCAGTAAGCAGAAAAAAAGAAGAAAATGGAATCGGTTCTTTTGGAACTCTGTTTTCCAGCAATAACGAAGCTTCTCTTCCAGTGGAGGTAAAGGAGTCAGTCGTCTCTTAGTCATCACAGGTGCAAGCTTGTCCCTCCCAGGGAAAGTCGCTCAGTCGTGTCTGACTCTTTGTGACCCCATAGACTATGCAGTCCATGGAACTCTCCAGGCCAGAACGCTTTCCCTTCTCCAGGGGGTCTTCCCAACCCAGGGATCAAACCCAGGTCTCCCGCACTGCAGGCGGATTCTTTTCTAGGTGAGCCACCCGGGAAGCCCAAGTGGGTAGCCAGTCCCTCCCAGGCTCCCAGGCAAATCCTTGGACCCAGTGGCCTTCCTGTGGCTGCAGAAACCCTGTCCACCTTGTGGCCTGGAGGAGGCCTCTTGCAGCTCAGGGCTGAGTGAGTTGATTCCCTCCTGTCTAACCTGCTGACTGCACACGGCCTGCTCAACGTGTGTGCTGGGAGGGCCGGGCGGCAGCTGAGGCTCCCGGGCTCCCAGCGCTGTGACCCCTCGGGGGACCAACCACTGTGCCCAGCTGCGGGGCCGCCAGCATGGGCGCCCGCCAGCACCCGGGCTGAGATGCCGCTGGGGACCAACCACTGTGCCCAGCTGCGGGGCCACCAGCATGGGCGCCTGCCAGTACCCGGCTGAGATGCCACTGGGGGTCTGGGCGCATCCTATGTGGTGTCTCATAATCCCAGGTACCCAGAAAAGTATGTGGGCACAGCGATCTCCTCTCTGAAGAGAATCATTAACATTGTAAAGAAGCAAGATTAGAAGAAGGTTGTAACAACAACTGGAAAGTGCTGGGTGCAGAGAATAATGCAGAGAAACGCGAGGCTTCATTTCCTAAGAATAAAAACTGCAGAGGCGCTGATGCTAAATGTAAGAATTTCCATCACATAAACTTTAAAGGCCTGTCTCTTCTGTGTCTGTGAAGAAGTGGGCCCGGCCCCAGCGGCAGGAGATGGAGGGCTGCCATCTGCTGGGGAGGAGCGCTCTCGGGGCTGTGACGAGTCACTCTGGTTCTTTAGGACTGTGACACATTAAAAACAAAACCGACAAGGTTCTACTGTATAGCACAGGGAACTGTCTTCAATATCCTGGGACAAACCATTGCAGAAAAGAATGTGAAAAAGAATGTACATACGTGTGCAACTGAGTGACTCTGCCGTGCAGCAGAAATCAACACAACATTGCAAATCGTCCCTGCGTCAGTAAAATGAAGTAAGATCACCTACTGTCGCTGGAGCCAGAGACGAGCAGGATTCCGCTGGGGCCCTGCACTTGGCCCCGAGGCTGCTCTGACCCGAGGAGGAGGCCCCCCACCCGTGCCCGCCGTCTGTGAGTCAGCCCAGCCGGGATGCAGCCTCAGGTTCTGTTCCAGGACCGAATCCCTTCACGAGTCACATCCAAGGGCGCGGTGTCTGTGTGTCCTTGCAGGTGATGGCGGGCTTGGCTGTGGATCCCTGAGTTGCATTGTTGAGCTGCGGAGTCTCGGTTTTGAGACCCACGCCTGGGCTTGGTGTAGGCGTGGGAGGGGTCGGGGTGAGCCCGGTGGGCGCTCGTCCGAGGCCCCCAGCTGCAGGCTGGGGACGCACTCCCGTGTGAGGCTGTGAGAGCATCCCGGGGCTGGTGTCAGGCCCAGGTGGCGGCTTCAGCTGCAGGAACGTGCGGTCTGCCAGCCTGGAGGCCAGCGCCCACGGGCCCGGTGCGGGAGTGGGCTTCTCTGTGGGCTCGGGGGTCTCTCTCTGGCCCGCAGGCGCCTCTCCCGGTCCCCCGTGGCCTCATGTCGCAGCCACTCCGCTCCGTTCTGTCTCTGCGCCCGGCTGTCCCCTGCCCCGGGGGAGTACCAGTCCTGTTGGACAAGGGCCCACCGCAAGGACCTCATCTGGACTTGGCCATCAGCAAAGGCCCCTTTCCCAGGTGAGGCCTGTCCACGGGTCCTGACCTCAGCGTCTCTGGGGGCCCAGCTCAATGCCTGACACCAACACAGAAACTCTCTGCCGTCATCACTGGGGGCGTGGTTCCTGAGTGACAGACACTGGGGGAGGTGTTCCTGGGGGCACCGCTCTCAGGGAGGATGTGGGTGGGGAGGGGAGCCTGCTGGGCTGAGGGGGAGCACGTGGGTGGTGGGGAGGGCAGAGTGCCAGGTGCGGGGCTGCACCCGCGGGAACCCCGTGCGTCCTCAGGAGTCCGCCAGCACTCCTGGCGGACTGGATTCCTGCCAGCACTTCCCCTTCCAAGTCTGAGTCGGAGAGACAGGAGCACAGAAAGCTTTTGTAGCAGAGTCGTCTTCCCACAGGGCACCAGAGGCCCAGGAGGGGCGTGTCCTCCGAGCCTGCAATCTCAGCCCCACGCCTCCGGAACTGCCCTCAAAGGTGTCCTGCCTGCTCTCAGTGACGCCCTTCGCGGCCAAACCCCCACTGCTCGTCTTGGCTTCTGCGGACCCTGCGCTCCCAGTGGGGTCCTCCAAGAATTTACCGAGACGTCTACGCTCTGTCCAAGGGCGACTCGTCTAGAAGGACAGAGGTGTTTGGCCTGGCCCCGCTCCCGTCCGCGGTGTGAGCTGCTCCACGCTGAGTTGCACTGTGGCCCTGATGCCCCCGGGGGGTGGGGCGGGAGAGGGGACCACAGTGAGGACGGGGCCGGCACCTCGATCTCTGGAAGACTGACGTCCCGCGTGTGTCCTCGCCCTCACCTGGCCTCGGGCCCAGGCCTCTCCCCCTTCCTCACTCACGTGGGGCCAGGACCTCTGTGTCCAGATGCTGCAGATCCCAGACCCTCCTCCAGCAGCAGCTGGGGCCCCGGAAAAGCGTTCTTCCTGATTGGCGTTTCATTCAAGGGCTTGGGTCTGGAAAAGTCAGAATCAGGAGTCTTAACCTGATGCCGGCATTTCCTCTCTGTCCCCTGGGGGCTTCTAGGAGGAAGGCCAGCCCCTGTCCCGCACAGGGTCTCCCGTGGCACAGGGTGGCCACGGTCCAGCTGCTGGCTCAGAGGGGCGCCGGCCAGGCCTGAGCCCTCCCCCTGGGGAAGAGCACCTGGAGGCCTGAGAGACCCGAGCCCCGGCCTCCTTTCTGACGAGTGGGGCTGCGGTGAGTCACGGCCCAGTGGAGGCTCCGGCGGTACGGACCGCAATGGACCCACCCCCTGCCCAGGCGTGCGCACAGGCAGAACGGCGGGGAGCTCTTCAGCAAGGGGCGACAGAGACGCGGGGGGATGCCTGCGGGGCCTCTGGCTGGTCCCCAGGCAGGACTCCTCGCCGCCGTGCTGGGGGATGGGTGCGGAGGGAGGCCCTCTCACAGGCCGAGGCCATCCTGTGCGCCCAGAAGCTTCTGGCTTTCCTTCTCCCTCAGCAAAGCGTCTTCCTTCGTGGTGGGCAGAGTCATCGTCTGACTCAGTGCTTGCAGGACGCGGGACAGTCCCGATGGGGAACCGCCCATGGAGGCTGGCGGGGGTCCTTCCCAGCTTGGTGTAGCACCCTCCGATCCCACTGTGGGGCTGATCCTCCCTCTTCCAGAAGGCGGGTGACCCAGGTTACCGGCATCTCAGTGAGCTTCCCCAGAAAACGTCCCCGCACAGACGCAGAGCGCCTCTGAATGAGATCTGGGCCCAGCGCCAGGGTCCAGGGGGCCTTGCTGGCCTGCAGATTTGCACCGTGTGCGTGCATGCCCAGGTTTCTGTAACTGTGTCTGCGCGTAAGAGCCTGTACATGTGTGCCTGTCTGTGTGCATGCGTGTGTCTGTGGGAATGTGCAGTGGTGCACGTGTGGACACCAGCGTCTGGGGCTTGGCATTTCAATGGCATCTCAGACCCCCCTGCATCTTTTTAACCTTGGGTGCAGGGGTCCCTGGAGTCATTTCATCATGTGACTGTTTCCTTTCTGTGCCGCTCAACCCTGAGAAGTGGTGAGCAACTGTCCTTGGATTTAATGCAGATGGCTGTTCTTTAATTTATACCCCACAGTTCTGGAAAGAAAGAAAAACGTCCTGTGTGAAGAAGGTAAATCTGATACCCATCAATCTGTTAGGAGGTGATAAATAACACCCCCTTGCTTTCGGCATTTATAAATTATTCGCTTCATTAGGACAGAGCGTGCTGACATTCTGTGAGCTGTGCAGGGTCTCTCCAGAGTTGGGGGGTGGTGGGAACAATTAGGTGGGTTTCTGGTGAGCGGATACAGTTGCTCTCATTAGGACAGAAAATGCCAATTAAAACCAGAAAAAATGAGCAGAATTGATTAAGTCCTCTCATTAAGAGTTACCTATTTGTGTGTCTGATGACAGAGTCGAAAACTTGAATGTCATTTCAGCTCGACAAATGGAGGAACCACACTCCCCATAGGGAGGACGCCAGCGAGGACTGCAGGGGCGGACACGAGCAGCTCCTCTTGTGCATCACATGTGCACGCGCCAGCACACATTTGACCATGCACGTGTACACACCTGTGCTTACACAACCTGCTCACACCTGCACGCACCCACAACCTGCACACACATGTACACACTTGTGCCTACACACACCTGGATGCACCCACAACCTGCACACACATGTACACACCTGTGTCTACACACACCTGGCTGCACCCACAACCTGCACACACATGTACACACTTGTGCCTACACATACTTGCACACACATGTATACACTTGTTCGTACACACACCTGAATGCACCCACAACCTGCATACACATGTACACACTTGTGCCTACACATACTTGCACACACATGTACACACTTGTGCGTACACACACCTGAATGCACCCACAACCTGCACACACATGTACACACCTGTGCCTACGGATACCTGCACGCACCCACAACCTGCACACACATGTATACACCTGTGCCTACACATACCTGCGCACACATGTACATACTTGTGCCTACACACACCTGGATGTAGGTGCAGGTATGTGTAGGCACAGGTGTATACATGTGTGTGCAGGTTGTGGGTGCATCCAGGTGTGTGTAGGCACAAGTGTGTACACAACCTGCACACACATACACACTTGTGCGTACACACACCTGAATGCACCCACAACCTGCACACACATGTACACACCTGTGCCTACACACACCTGCATGCACCCACAACCTGCACACACGTGTACACACCTGTGCCTACACATACTTGCACACACCCACAACCTGCACACACTCCTCTTCACCAGTGGTCCCCACAGCCCCACGCTCCTCCTCCCAAACCCACAGGCACCCAGTGCGGTGCATCCAAGCCCGCTCAGGAGCTACCCTTCCCAATCATACAGATGATAAAACCTGAGCTGAAAATTCTCACGGGGCTAAACCTTTTTAGAAGCATTTCTAACAATAATACCAACAAAAGGCTTTTCCGTCTGTGACTTCCGTGGAGGGACTCCACCTGCCGCATCAGGTCGGCCCAGAACCGTGAAGGGTGATAGGTGAGTTGCACAGCTTCTCACGTGTCCCGTCTCCACCACATTTCCGCAGCACCTTGGAACACTGGCCTCCTTGCAGTCCCGGGCGGTGAAAGCCAGGGGCCACTGTCGAAGGGGAGGCTTCGTCTGCGTCCCCAAGACCCACCCTAGACCCTGTCCTGACCTGGCCTGCCTGTCAGTTCCAGCCAACAGGCAGCCGTAAGCCCCCAGCCCCAGTCCCACAGGCAAAAGGAGGTAGACGCTCCCCTCGCTGAGTCTCTGGGTGGGACCCCAGCCCGACCACATTGTGACTGCAGCCCCGGGGACCCTGGGCGGAAGACCCCGCTAGGCCGTGCCCCGATGCCTGCCCCGTGGAGAGCATAATGAAGAGAAGGCCCCTCCTGACCCGAAGTCGGTGGGTGTCACACAGAAGCAGACAACAGCCACGCAGGCGGGGTCTAGGGAGCCAGGGCCCTGAAGCGGCATTTAATCATTCCTGTCTTTACGTTAGAGGATCTCTGGAGCTTTAAAAACTATTGTGCATTCTTACACTTTTTTGTGACTGATCATACGCATTTAACAAATTCCACAGTTTTATGGTAAAGAATCCTGCCAACGCAGGAGATGTGAGTTTGATCCCTGGGTTGGGAAGATCCCCTGGAGGAGGAAATGACAGCCCACTCCAGTATTCTTGCCTAGAGAATCCCAAGGACAGAGGAGCCTGGCGGGCTACAGTCCATGGGGTCACAAAGAGTTGGACACGACTGAGCGACTGAGCATTCGCTCACGCGGTTTGTGTATGTTTTCACTCAACAGTATGTTCTCAGGTTGACACAATTATGTCATTATTTTCCCTGCGATGCTGCAGAATTGGCTGACCCATTCTTAGCTGTGACTGCTGGGGCAGTTCTGAAGCTTTGCTTTTACACACAATGGATGGATGAGGACTTTTGTACAAACCTGTTTGTCACATGTGTAAAGATTTCCGCAGAATGCGTACCTCGAGCTGCACTGCACACTCTTGGGGCGAGCGCGTCTCTAGCCCTGGATCTGCTGGGAGATTCTGTCCCCCGTGTCCCTGACGTGACACCCACACCCGTGCAGGGCAGCTGCTCAGTCGTGTCCAGCTGTTTGCAACCCTTGGGGCCGTAGCCTGCCAGGCTCCTCTGTCCATGGGATTCTCCAGGCAAGAATACTGGAGTGGGTGCCATTTCCCCCTCCAGGGGATCTTCCCGACTCAGGGATCAAATACTCACTTCTCGTGTCTCCTGCCCTGCAGGCGAATTCTTTACCCCTGAGACACTGGGGAAGCCGCTTCCTTCCTGGGGCTGAAACCCCAAGGTGCAGCCTGCCTTCACCTGCTGTTTGGTGTCAGGCCTCCCTCTGGGACTCTGCTGTCCTCACCCTTTGCCTGTTGTTCTGTGAGCTCTCTGTCTTCTTGCCGGCTGGCAGGATTTGGGGCCCATTATGGACATTGCTCTCTTTTCATTGGTTCAAATGCAGACTCTCTGCTCTTCTCTGTGACTTGTCTCGTTTGTGTTATCTTTGGTCAAGGAGGAAGCTGTGATTTTAATGCAGCCACACGGATGTTCTTGGCCACGGGCTTCAGGCTTCACGTGTCCTGCTTGAGGAGCTCTTCCTACAACCAAAGGCATCGCGCCTTTTCCTGCATTTCTTACTGAACATTTTTCAGGTTTGGTGTTCCCATCTGACTCTCTAACTGGCCTGGATCGTTGCACGTTTTTTCAGCTTTCGTGTTTTTTTGAAGGGCACCTTCACTCTGCTGGGCACCGCGCACACAGTGTGCGAACGCACCCCTTCATTCCTGGGGGCGAGTGGCTCGCGGTGCGGATGCTGTGCCCGCAGCTCCCGCAGACGGCGAGCACGCAGCGGGGAGGATGGGGAGGGGGAGCCTCGTCCGTGAGGGCGCGAGGGCGGTGGGCACGCGGGGGTCAGGCTCCTGCCTGCGTTCAGATCCCAGCTCTGCCTCTTCTGCGCCCCTAGGACCCTCGGGGTCTCATCCTTCAGGGGGAGTAACAAGGTCACGACCTAACAGGCTCAAGGAAGGGGGCCAGGCCCTGACGCCTGGTGCCGCGGGGGGTGAGGCTGGGCCTGTCACTGGACTCTCCCTGGGGGAGCCCCCTCCCCAGCGCAGGAACCGCGAGCCCAAGTGGGCGTCCGCGGCCCCTCCTGCCCCCTGGCCGCAGTGTCCTTACTGTCGCCTGTCGTCCGGGCAGCGCTCATTTCTGGGGTTCTGTGTTTAAATACAACCTTTCTGCTTCTCCTAATTTTACCAGTAGGTCTTAATCTGGATAGTTAAATTCAACCTGACATTCCAAGCGACACCCATGCACCCGCCGACAGCTTGAACGTCTGCGAGCTGCTCCCTCGAGGAAGTGCCCCGGCCCGGCAGGACGGGCTCGGGCCCCGGGGACTCGGGTGGGCAGCAGGGCCTGCTCGGCCTCATCAGATGGGGCTGAGCCCTTTTACAGGTACACGGCCGGCGGAGCCAGCTATGTCTAACCCTGGCCGTGCCCTTGGGGGAGGTGCCGATCATAACCCCCAGGGACGACCCCAGCCGGCCTGGGATCACTTACTCCTTCCGAGAAGACTCCCGGGTGTCTGCTCTGAGGAGGTCATCGGTCCTGTGCGAGGGCGGGATGGGGGGGGCCTCATCTCCTTGCTCGGGAGGACCCTTCAGGACTGTGAGCCCAGCCGTGCCAGCTGGCAGGGCCGTGTGGACCTTCCCCGCCAGCTGCTTCTCAGAGTCGCCAGCGGGCGGAAGCAGCAATGACCAAGGGAGGGCCCCGAGCTGTCCAGGCCTGAGGCCGTCCCAAACCCGACGGAACCCCCAGCCTCTCCCTCCAGACGCCCTCGGCTCCTGGCCCAGCCCGGCCTCCCAGCAGCCCCGGGCTGGGATTCACGGCTCCTCTGGTCCTCGTTTCGCAGCTCAGAGTGTGATGGCGGGGGTAGGAGCTCAGTGTGAGGGTGGATGCGGCCTGGAGAGGCGATCAGGTCCGTAAGTGGCTCCAAGCAGCCCAGCCCCCGGCGCCGGGGCCAGGACGGCTCAGCCGTCTCCATGCATCAGAGCACAGCCGTCCAGAGGTCCCGGAATAAGCCGGTCTCTGCCCTGTGTCCGCCCCCCGGGGGGCGGGAACACTGCCTCTGGGATGGCTCCCCATTCCTGTTCCTGCCTGGGTGGGCCTGGCCAAGGGCATCCCTTAGGGTCACCCTGTGACAACGCCAGGGCAGTGGTGGGGGCTGCCTGGCTGGGGTCTGTGCTAGCGGCCGGGATGGAGCCGCTGTGGGGCAGGTGCATCGGGCCAGGGTTGGGGCCGGGGTCAGGAGGGGCCTGGAAGGCGTCCCTGACGGCACGTGTCCTCACACTCGGGCCCAGGGGCTTGGGATGGGGGAGGGTACCCCTGTACCAGGGCCTGACCCCAGGGATCAGACGCGTCTGGGCAGAGGGGGGCGCAGTGTTTGCAACCCCGTGGGCTTGGACCTGGGAGGAGGGGGTTGGCCACGCCCTTGGTGATGGACAGGAGACCAGCTGGTCACCTCCAGGGCTTGGCTGCCTCCTGCAGGGCTGGGCGGGCCATCCATGTCACACAGAAGCTTGAATCTGAGTGGAATTTTAAAGCCTCGTGTTCAGGGCGGGTCAGATCAGGTGCCAGGCACCCCCTCCGAGGTGGTCCAGGTGAGCAGGTCCCAGAGGGAGGCCTGGGGTTCCCGTGGGGTGGCTGGAGCCCCATTCCTCCCCTCACACGCCATCCAGCTCTCACTGTATCATCTTTCCCCAAAGAATGCGACACAATGATATTTTTGGTTTATTTATATTAAAATCAACAGATGTTAGCAAGTTAATGTCATTTATTATATAAGATGTGATGACAATACAATTAGTATTTTTTAAACTGTAATTTTAAAATTGACCTTATTAAAATTCCACTTCCTCCATAATTAAAAAAAACTAATTACTTCTAGTAATTGGACCAGAAATGACATTTTCGGTTCATTAATATTCAGCAAATTGTTTTTGAAGACGCTCTTGCCAGAGCACTGTCAATCTCTGGCATTTCTGTTCATTCCTCATTTAAAACTGGGCTGGAGACAATAGCTTCCATTTTAACAAGATGTGCGTCCTCGGCTTGCTTTTACAAATAAAGTTTTTAATTGCTAATTAATTTGCAGGCATGCTTTCCTGCAGGAACGTGGCGGGCCGCCCCGTGCCCGGCCTGGGTGCAGCCCGCCCACCGCCCAGACCTCCTTCTGGGAACAGGGACCCGGGTTGCGCTCCACTGCGCCTGAACACGGCGTCTAATTACTCGGCGTCGGGAGGTGGAGGCAAGTCAAAATAATGGAGTGTGAACTAGTTTTGTAATTAACTGAGCTCAGCGAAGGAGGGTGTGAAAGAGGGAAAGTCAGACGCGGCCTGCTGCGGGACCAGCTCCCCGCTGTCCTGGGATGGTTGAGGGGCGTGGGGGCTCACAGAGCCTGACCTGGGCTGTGGCTGCAGGGAGCTTTCCTCGGAGCCCCTTCTGCCCCTGGCAGCTCCCAGGGCATCGCTGGGAAGCGCTGGGTCCAGCGGTCACCGTCCTGGCTGGCGGTGCCTCCCCCACATTTGGCGTCTTTGGCGGGGAGTCAGGGGCTCCGGGGGCAGGCACGCCTCCACTCCCTGGGTTGCTGCCCCCCTCACCGCTGAGCCTCGCCGTCCTGCTCTGAGGGGCCCCACGTGGCCTCGCAGGAGAGGACCCGTGAGGGAGACGGGAGAGTGGTCCTGTGGAGGCGGGTCTCAGAGCCCCTCATCCCACCCCCCCGAGGCTGCAGGGGGCCGGACGGTTGGGCTGGCCACGGCGCCTAGAGCTCGCACCCAGGGGGTTTTCTCCCTGAGCGTGTGGTGGGCGCCTGGGATCAGGGGTCAGGCCCCGAATTCTGCGGTCAGAGGTTGGAGCCGAGTCTCCGGGCACAGGGGGCTGTTCCCCTGGGGGAGGCTGGGGCCCCAGCATCCTGGGGGTGAAGATGCGGCGCTGAAGGAGCAGGCCTGGGCCTGAGGCCCCGCTGTCCCTGCGGCAGGGCTCCAGGGGAGGGTGGTGCTTCTCCTACCTGTGAAGTCCCAGGGGCCAGTCCCTAGGGGGGTCCCCAGGCAGAGCCCACCCTGGGCCCGGTCCCTCGGGGGGTCCCCAGGCAGAGCCCACCCTGGGGCCGGTCCCTCGGGGGGTCCCCAGGCAGAGCCCACCCTGGGCCCGGTCCCTCGGGGGGTCCCCAGGTGGAGCCCACTCTGGGGCAAGCCCCTTGGGCAGGGCCCCGTACCCTCTTCCCTGGAACCATGAGCGGGTGGCCCCGGGCCCTGCTCTGTCCCTGTGTCCCTTTTCACCTCTGTCTGGGTCTCCGTGTCTCTCGTCTGTATCTGATGGATGTTGTTCCTTCTGAGGTCGGGTCAATCTGCTAACAGACCATGGGGGTAGTGGGTGAAGCCTGACAGGCGGCTGCTGTAGCTCGGCCCCCTCTGCCATGAACTGACCTGAGGGTGCTGCACCCTGCCTCTCCCAGCTGGGCCCCCACACCCTCCGGGGCCTCAGTCCTTCCTGGGCGGCCACGGGGGTCTGGACACAGGTGGGATGTGCCAACAGGGAGTCTTCATTCCAAGGGAGCGTGTGGTCCTTCTGGGCACCTGCCTTCCTTCAGAGCTCACGGACCCAGGGCCTGGGGCGAGGAGGGGCGAAGGCCTGGGGGACCCCCTTCTCCTGGGGGCAAAGGCCAGGCTGAGCTGTGGTTCTGACTGAAGCCACTTTCCTGAGACCAGCTTCCTTCTAGAACCAGAGGTATGTTTATTTGAAAGAGGAGAGTTTTGTTTTCGCTGTAAATGGACTCCCAGGGCCCTGAGGAGGAACCCACCAGGACAGCGGGACTCATGGACCCGGATGACCGCCCTGGTCGGTCCCAGGGCGGTGCTGCGGGGGGCTTGCTCCTGGGCTCGGCTGCCCCTCGTCCCCGCACCCCCCCAGGAGATTCTGACAGTTTCCTAACAAACTAACAGAGGCTGGGCGGCTTGAACGCTAGGAATTCATTCTGCCACATTCTGGAGGCTGGAAGTCTTTGACCAGGGTGCCTGGCAGCCGCACTCCAGCTCAAGGCCCCAAGGGAGGGTCACTCCCTTCTCTCGCAGCTTTTGGGGCTCAGGTGTGCGGTCAGTCCTGGGTCCCTGAGGCGGTGCCTTTGACACTGGCAGGTGGCCGGGGGCTCTGGGGGCCGGGCGTTGTGGGTGACTGTGTACCCTTCATACTCCGGACAGGTTGAGGGCCTTAGATGAGACAAGATCAGCATCTGATTCTTAATGCAAATCCGAAACGAGTCAATATATGGAGATAACACGATATACCTTGACCCTCTGTCTCTTTTTAAATCTAGATAAGTTTACAGTGAAGGTGAGATGCGTGGCTGATTTGAATGGGAAATTTTCACAGACGCTGACAATGTAAACGTGCCACCTGAGTCCTCTGGGGAACTCCGCCTGCCGACCTTCCCCTGCCTTTCACTCCCCGGTGCTGGGGGGTGATGGTGGGACCCAGTGGGACCCTCCCTTGGGACCCTCCCCCCTGCCCACC
>SJYR01005229.1:42254-52621 GCA_006410655.1 Kobus ellipsiprymnus
CACCTCTGCCCCCGATGCTCTTAGTCAGTCTGCTTCCCTTCTCTGCAGGCGCGGGGCAGGGCGTGGTTTGTCGGTACAAACTTTTTGCGTTTCTTTCATTTCCTCCCGCTTTGCCGCGACGCGGGCAGCGCATGCGCTCGCCCTGTGCTTACTGGCTTGGGCGCCTCCCCGGCTTTGGCCAGTGGAGTGCGAGCGAACGGGGGAGGCGGGACCAGCGCCCTGAGGGCTTCCTCCTGGGCTCCTGCCTTTGGAGGACGAGGATGCGCTCGCTCTGCAGCACAGAGGGTGAGAGCCGAGGGCAGACGGGACCAGGGGTGCAGCCAGGGGGTCCCTGCCCCGAGCCTGCCCCGAGCCGCCCTGACCTGCTTGTGCGTGCTTAGTCAGTCGTGTCCGGCTCCACACGGTCCCCTGGACCACAGCCCACCAGGCTCCTTTGCGGGATCTCTCAGGCAAGAGTCCTGGGGTGGGTTGCCATTTCCTCCTCCAGGGGATCTTCCCGACCCAGGGGCTGGACCCGCGTCTCTTGCATCTCTGGCTTTGGTAGGTGGCCACCACTGGCACCACCTGGACCACGTGGGCCAGAATTAAACAGGTAGACGTTGTCAGGAGCCCTCGAGGCGTCCGAGACCCCAGGCGCCACCCCCTCAGCGCCTTCCCCAGTGTGGCGGCCCCACGGGTGGGCCCGCTCCTGCTCCAGACCAGATGGGTTCAGGGGGAATGGATTCCCATCCCTAGTCTGGTCAATAAGCAGAGGCACTCTCACTGCTGAGAAGAGGGGTCCCAAGCAGAGCAGGCTCTGAAACTCATTTTTATCTCACCGTGAGGCCTTCCAGACCGCAGCCGTGGCGTCTACAGTGACGTGACCGGCCGGCGCTCTGTCTCCTCACCTGGGGTGAGGGACCACTGTCACCTTCAAAGTCCCCGGTGCATCCTCCACCCCTCCCCCAGAAAACGTCCTGATGCTGTGCTCTCCCCTTGATTCTGCTCACTTTTCTTGTGAGTTTGCCCATAGAGTTGCAACATCTTACATGTCTTTGCACATTTCTGTATTGTATGGAGCAGGATCAGACTGTATTGAATGGAATCATTTCCAAGACATGCTATGTTTTTAAAGTTATTAGGCTCCTGACATAATGGTGCTTCTGCCTGTTGCCACTGAGATGCATTCATATTCATTGACACAGGGGGCTCCTTTGCATGAATACATAAGCATATTTCATTTATTTATTCTCTGATTGATGGACATCTGGGTTGTTTCCAGTTTTCTAGTTTTATGCTCTCCTGGATGGGAAGCTATGAACTTCCTTGAATATATGCGAGGTCTTAAACCGAGACATGGAATTGCCTGACCATAAATCATGCTTAAATTCACTTTATTTGACAAGTTATTTTCCAAAGCGACTGTTCCAATATCTACCCCCCCCCAGTGGTGTGCAAATAGTTCCACTTGTTCCACATCCTACAGACCCGTCATATTTGGAGACTGAAATTTTTATCTGTTCTGCTGTTGATGGACAATTGCAGTGGATGGACAATTATCGATTGTGAAGGAAACAGCTCGGAGCCCTGGAGGGCAAAGTCTTTTGTGGACACTTGTCTCCATGACCCTTGGGTGTGTACCTGTCTGTGGAAATGCTGGGTCAACACCCTTAACTTTGTAAGAAACGTCTGAACCACTTTCCACGGTAGGTTTGGCGTCTCCCATCCGTCAGTGATGGAGGGAGGTTTTCCTTGCTTCAAGTTCTTATCAATATTGGCCGTTCCAGTCTCCTCATATTTCGCTAGTGAATGTGTCATGGTAACTCACTGTAGTTTTAACTTGCGTCTCCCCAGTGAGCCATAAGGATTTGAAGCATTTTTTTTTTTTTAAAACATCCATTGGCCATTTGTATAGCTTCCTGTGTAAAGGGACTTTTGAAGCCCTTTGCCCTTTTTTCATTGGGTTACTTGTCTTTTTTCTTTTGCTATTGAGAGGTGTGTGTTCTTTGCCCAATTCAGATTCACATCCTTTGAGAGATCTCTATTTAACAGATATTTTCTCCAGTTGTCTGTGGGCTGGTTCGTTTTCTTAGCAGTGTCTTTTGATGAGCAGAAGTGCATCATTTCAACAACTTCTCCTTCATCAGTGTTGTCTTTTACGGCAATTGCTGTCTGTGTCCTTTGTAAGAAATCTCTGCTTATCCTCAGATCTTGATGATATTCTACTCTGCTTTGTCTCAAAGTTTTACAGATTTTTTTTTTATGTTTAAGTCTGTGATCCATCGCTAATTAATTGTAGTGTATGATGTGAGATAAGGATGAATGCTATTTTTTTTTCCTGTTTGTCCTTGAAGTTCTCTCAGATTCTGTCTCATGTATTTTGAGGCTTTGGGTTAGATGCGTATATATTAGAGATTGTTGAGGCTTCCTGGAGAACTGGCCACTCGGTGATACAATGTCTCTCTTTGTCTGAGATAGCTTTCCTGCTATGAATTCTGCTTTGTCTGAAATTAATACACCAACCTCAGTTTTCTTCTGACCAGTGTGAGCGTGGCCTCTCTCTCTGTTCCTTCACGTTTAATCTATCTGTGTGTTTATATGGGAACTGAGTTTCTTATAGACCTATAATTGGGTCTTTTCTTCCTCTTATTCTTTTAAAAAATCCGCTCTGGCAGTGTCTGTTGTATAATTGGTATACTTAGACTATTGATGTTTAAAGTGATTATTTTACTTGGAGTAAAGTGATTATATTACTTGGAGTGATGTCTCCCATCCTCGTTCCTGTTTTTATGGTTGTCTTTATTCTTTCCTTCTTCTTCTTGTATTCTACTCTTTTTCTGCAGTCTCTGATTTTAACTGAGCATTTTATATGACTCCTCTTTCTCCTAAGTGTGCTTCCCTGATAGCTTGGGCGGTAAAGAATCTGGCCGTAATGCAAGGGACCTGGGTTCAATCTTTGGGTCAGGAAAATCCCCTGGAGAAGGGAATGGCAACCCACTGCAGTATTCTTGCCTGGAGAATCCCATGGACAGAGGGGCCTGGTGGGCTCTAGTCTGTGGGGTCGCAGAGAGTCGGACACGACTGAGGGACTGACTTTCTCCGCTCTCTCAGCAGATCGGTCATAATTTAGGAACACTGTTTAGAGCTTACAGTATGCCACAGATAGCCCAAGTCCACGCCACAGAGTGCAGACCCCGTCCTGGTAGCACTGCNCTGTTGCCACTGAGATGCATTCATATTCATTGACACAGGGGGCTCCTTTGCATGAATACATAAGCATATTTCATTTATTTATTCTCTGATTGATGGACATCTGGGTTGTTTCCAGTTTTCTAGTTTTATGCTCTCCTGGATGGGAAGCTATGAACTTCCTTGAATATATGCGAGGTCTTAAACCGAGACATGGAATTGCCTGACCATAAATCATGCTTAAATTCACTTTATTTGACAAGTTATTTTCCAAAGCGACTGTTCCAATATCTACCCCCCCCCAGTGGTGTGCAAATAGTTCCACTTGTTCCACATCCTACAGACCCGTCATATTTGGAGACTGAAATTTTTATCTGTTCTGCTGTTGATGGACAATTGCAGTGGATGGACAATTATCGATTGTGAAGGAAACAGCTCGGAGCCCTGGAGGGCAAAGTCTTTTGTGGACACTTGTCTCCATGACCCTTGGGTGTGTACCTGTCTGTGGAAATGCTGGGTCAACACCCTTAACTTTGTAAGAAACGTCTGAACCACTTTCCACGGTAGGTTTGGCGTCTCCCATCCGTCAGTGATGGAGGGAGGTTTTCCTTGCTTCAAGTTCTTATCAATATTGGCCGTTCCAGTCTCCTCATATTTCGCTAGTGAATGTGTCATGGTAACTCACTGTAGTTTTAACTTGCGTCTCCCCAGTGAGCCATAAGGATTTGAAGCATTTTTTTTTTTTTAAAACATCCATTGGCCATTTGTATAGCTTCCTGTGTAAAGGGACTTTTGAAGCCCTTTGCCCTTTTTTCATTGGGTTACTTGTCTTTTTTCTTTTGCTATTGAGAGGTGTGTGTTCTTTGCCCAATTCAGATTCACATCCTTTGAGAGATCTCTATTTAACAGATATTTTCTCCAGTTGTCTGTGGGCTGGTTCGTTTTCTTAGCAGTGTCTTTTGATGAGCAGAAGTGCATCATTTCAGCAACTTCTCCTTCATCAGTGTTGTCTTTTACGGCAATTGCTGTCTGTGTCCTTTGTAAGAAATCTCTGCTTATCCTCAGATCTTGATGATATTCTACTCTGCTTTGTCTCAAAGTTTTACAGATTTTTTTTTTATGTTTAAGTCTGTGATCCATCGCTAATTAATTGTAGTGTATGATGTGAGATAAGGATGAATGCTATTTTTTTTTCCTGTTTGTCCTTGAAGTTCTCTCAGATTCTGTCTCATGTATTTTGAGGCTTTGGGTTAGATGCGTATATATTAGAGATTGTTGAGGCTTCCTGGAGAACTGGCCACTCGGTGATACAATGTCTCTCTTTGTCTGAGATAGCTTTCCTGCTATGAATTCTGCTTTGTCTGAAATTAATACACCAACCTCAGTTTTCTTCTGACCAGTGTGAGCGTGGCCTCTCTCTCTGTTCCTTCACGTTTAATCTATCTGTGTGTTTATATGGGAACTGAGTTTCTTATAGACCTATAATTGGGTCTTTTCTTCCTCTTATTCTTTTAAAAAATCCGCTCTGGCAGTGTCTGTTGTATAATTGGTATACTTAGACTATTGATGTTTAAAGTGATTATTTTACTTGGAGTAAAGTGATTATATTACTTGGAGTGATGTCTCCCATCCTCGTTCCTGTTTTTATGGTTGTCTTTATTCTTTCCTTCTTCTTCTTGTATTCTACTCTTTTTCTGCAGTCTCTGATTTTAACTGAGCATTTTATATGACTCCTCTTTCTCCTAAGTGTGCTTCCCTGATAGCTTGGGCGGTAAAGAATCTGGCCGTAATGCAAGGGACCTGGGTTCAATCTTTGGGTCAGGAAAATCCCCTGGAGAAGGGAATGGCAACCCACTGCAGTATTCTTGCCTGGAGAATCCCATGGACAGAGGGGCCTGGTGGGCTCTAGTCTGTGGGGTCGCAGAGAGTCGGACACGACTGAGGGACTGACTTTCTCCGCTCTCTCAGCAGATCGGTCATAATTTAGGAACACTGTTTAGAGCTTACAGTATGCCACAGATAGCCCAAGTCCACGCCACAGAGTGCAGACCCCGTCCTGGTAGCACTGCTGTCGTTCAGTCTGCTTCTCCATAAGCCATAACCAGCGACTCGTTGTTCACTTTCTCAGTCATGTCCAACTCTTTCTAACACCGTGGACTGCAGCACACCACGCTTCCCTGTCTCTCACCGTCTCCCAGAGTTTCCTCAAACTCATATCTACCGAGTCGGGCATGCCATCCCACCGTCATGTCCTTTGTCATGCCTTTCTGACCACAATCTTTCCTGGCATCAGGGTCTTTTCCAGTGAGTCAGCCCTTTGCATCAGGTGGCCAAAGTATTGGAACTATTTTTATATGGTTGCTATTATTATTTTGAACAAATTATCATCTGGTACCACAATTAAAAACATGAAAAAATAAGAAAATAATAGCTCATATTGCCTTCATTCATTCTTCTGTACGGTTCTTTATGTAGGTCCAAGTTTCTGACTGATGTAATTTTTCCCTTCTCTGAAGAACTTTAAAATTGTCTTGTAAGGCAGGTCTACGAGCAATAAATTCATTCGGTTTTTGCTCATTTGATAGACTCTTTATTTCTCCTTTACTTTGAAAGATAATTTTACTGGATATTGAATTCCTTTTCATACAGTTCATGGGATTCTCAAGGCAAGAATACTGGAGTGGTTTACCATTCCCTCCTCCAGTGGACAACGTTTGTCAGAACTCTCCGTCATGACCTATCCATCTTGGATGGCCCTGCAGAGCATGGCTCATAGCTTCCTTGAGTTACGTGAGCCCCTTTGCTATGACAGGGCTGTGATTCATGAAGAGGATGACCCCCCTAGGTTGGAAGGTGTCCAACATGCTACTGGGGAAGAACAGAGAAATGGCTCCAGAAAAAAATGAAGAGGCTAGGCCAAAGTGGAAAGGACACTCCGCTGTGGATGTATCTGGTGGTGAAAGTAAAGTCTGATGCTGTAAAGAACAATACTTCATAGGAACCTGGAAAGTTACGTCCATGAATCAAGGTAAATTTGACATAGGCAGGAAGATGGCAAGCGTGAATATCAACATCTTAGGAATCCGTGAACTAAAATGAATGGGAGTGGGCAAAGTTAATTCAGATGACCCTTACATCTACTACTGTGGGCAAGAATCCCTTAGGAAAAATGGAGTAGCCCTCATAGTCAACAAGAGTCTGAAATGCAGTACTTGGGTGCAATCTCAAAATGACAGAATGATCTTGGTTGCTTTTCAAGGCAAACCATTCAACATCACAGTAATCCAAGTCTATGTCCCAAGAACTGATGCTGAAGAAGCTGAAGTTGACCAGTTCTATGAAGATGCACAACACCTTCTAGAACTAACAACAATGAAATAAGTCCTTTTCCTCATTACGGGACTGGATGCAAAAGTAGGAGGTCGAGAATTAACAGGAAAGTTTGGCCTTGGATACGGAATGAAGCAGGGCAAAGGTTAGCAGAGTTTTGCCAAGAGAATGAACTGGTCATAGCAAACACACTTTCCCACAGCACAAGAGAAGACTCTACATATGGACATTGCCAAATGGTCAATACCGAAATCAGATTGATTATACTCCTTGCACCCAAAACTGGAGAAGCTCTGTAAACAAGACCTGGGTGTGACTATGGCTCAGATCATGAGCTCCTTATTACAAAAAATTCTTGCTTAAATTGAAGAAAGCACGGAAAACCACTAGGCCCTCCATTCAGGTATGACCAAAATCGAATCCCTTACGATTACACAGTGGAAGTGACAAACCGATTCAAGGGCCTGGATCTAGCAGACAAGAGTGCCTGAAGAACTGTGGACGGAGATTCGTAACGTTGCACAGGAAGCAGGGATCAAAATCACCCCAAAGAAAAAGAAACACAGGATGACAGAGTGGTTGTCTGATGAGGCTTTACAAATAGCTGAGGAAAGAAGAGAAGTGGAAAGGAAGGGAGAAAGGGAAAGATATATCCACCTAAATGCAGGGTTCCAAAGAAGAGCAGGGAGAGATAAGAAGATCTTCTTAAGTGAACAATGCAAAGAAATAGAGGAAAACAATAGAATGGGAAAGACTAGAGATCTCTTCAAGAAAATTAGAAGTACCAAGGGAACATTTCATGCAAAGATGAGCATGATAAAGGGCAGAAATATTAAGTGACACATACTGACTGAAGCAGAAGAGATTAAGAAAAAGTGGCAAGAATACACGGAATAACTGGCTTCCCAAGACAAAAAAAGTCTTAAGGACTCAGATAACCATGATGGTGTGGTCACACACTCAGAACCATACATCCTGGAGTGAGAAGTCAAGTGGGCCTTAAGAAGCATTGCTATGAGCAAAACTAGGGAGGTGATGGAATTCAAGTTGAGCTATTTCAAATCCTAAAAGATGATGCTGTTAAAGTGCTGCACTCAATATGCCAGCAAATTTGGAAAATTCAGCAGTGGCCACAGGACTGGGAAAGGTCAGTTTTCATTCTAATCCCAAAGAAGGGAAAGGCTAAAGAATGTTCAAACTACCATATAATTGCTCTCATTTTGCATGCTAGTAAGGTAATGTACAAAATTCTTCAAGCTAGGCTTCAGCAATACGTGAACCAAGAACTTCCAATATACAAGCTGGATTTAGAAAAGGAAAAGAAACCAGATATCAAATTGCCAACATCTGTTGGGTCATACAGAAAAAAAGGGAATTTCAGAAAAACATCTACTTTTGCTTCACTGGTGATGCTAAAATCTTTGACTGCATGGATCACAACAAACTGTGGAAAGTTCTTAAAGAGATGGGAATACAAGACCACCTTATCTGTCTCCTGAGAAACCTGTTTGTGGGTCCAGAAGCACCAGTCAGAACCTCACATGCAATAACTGACTGATTCAAAATTGGGGACTCCTTTCTCAATTAATGGCCTTCCTTGGTGGCTCAGCTGGTAAAGAATCCACCTGCAATGCAGCAGACCTGGGTTCGATCCGTTGGTTGGGAAGGTTCCCTAGAGAAAGGAAGGGCTACTCACTCCAGTATTCTGGCCTGGAGCATTCCATGGACTGTATAGTCCATGGAGTCTCAAAGAGTTGGACACAATTGAGCAACTTTTACTTTCACTTTCCCAATTAAGAAGAGTAAGATGAGGCTTTATCTTGTCACCCTGTTTTTAAATCTTATATGGAGAGTACATCATGTGAAATGCCAGGCTGGATGAATCATCAGCTGGTCAAGATTGTGGGGAGAAATGTCAACAACCCCAGATATGCAGATGACACCACTTTATGGCAGAAAGTGAAGAGCAACTAAAGAGCTTCTTGATGAGAGTGAAAGAGGAGAATGAAAAAGCTGGCTTTAAAATCAACATTCAAAAAACTAAGATCATGGCATCCAGTCCCATCACTCGATGGCAAATAGGAGGGGAAACAGTGGAAACAGTGACAGATTTTATTTTCTTGAGCTCCAAAATCACTATGGATGGTGACTGCAGCCATGAAATTGAAAGACACTTGCTACTTGAAAGTAAGACCGTGACAAACCGAGACAGCATATTAAAAAGCAGAGACGTCACTTCACCTACCAATAGTCAAAGCTACCGTTTTTCCAGTAGTCATGTACGGATGTGAGAGCTGGACCAGAAAGAAGGTTGAGCACTGAAGAATTGATGCTTTTGAACCGTGGTGCTGAAGAAGACTCTTGAGAGTCCCTTGGACAGCAAGGAGATCCAACCAGTCCATCCTAAAGGAAATCAGCCCTGAATATTCACTGGAAGGACTGATGCTGAAGCTGAAACTCCAGTGCTTTGGACACCTGATGCGAAGAGCCGACTCATTGGAAAAGACCCAGACGATGGGAAAGGCTGAGGGCAAGAGGAGAAGAGGGCAGCAGAGGGTGAGATGGTTGGATGGCATCACGGACTCAGTGGATGCAAATCTGAGGAAACTCCAGGAGCTAGTGAAGGGCAAGGATCTCTGGTGTGCTGAAGTCCACGGTGCCACGAAGAGTCGGACAAGCCGTAGCGACAACAGCTCTGAATCAGCCACTCCCTCTCCCCCAGCATCTACAGCGCTTCGCTGCACTCTCTTCTCATGTAGAATATTTTGAAAGGAAGTCTGATGTAAAATTTATCCCTACATTCCCGCCAAATTTGGCTTCTTTCAAGATTTTCTCTTTCTTTGACTTCTGCAGTTTGGTCTGGATTTTGGGGTATTCATCCTGCTTGGGGTTCTCTGAGATTCCCGAGTCTGTGGTTTTGT
Organism: Kobus ellipsiprymnus; assembly: GCA_006410655.1. Classification (NCBI taxonomy): domain Eukaryota; kingdom Metazoa; phylum Chordata; class Mammalia; order Artiodactyla; family Bovidae; genus Kobus; species Kobus ellipsiprymnus. The sequence goes on from SJYR01005229.1 coordinate 51,674, forward strand.
GTCTGTCTTTAATTTTGGAAAGTTCTCAGTCATTGCGTCAAATACTATATTTTTCCTTTATCAGTTGAACCTGTATCACGTCTTTTACGACTGCCTCACAGTTATTGGATATTCTGTTTTTTTTTTCCCCCTTCATTCTTTTTTCTCTTTGTGTCTAAGAAGGGTAATTTCTTTTCAGTCAGGATCAGCTTTTGTTTTTCTCTTGTTGTGCAAGGTGAGATCTATGACTTCAAAGCAGCTTGCATGCCAGACCTTTTAACCTTTTCCACGTGGACATCCACGACGTCTCGGAGATATTCTCTTTTCTCAGTGAACGGCTTTGATGCTTCTGCTGAAGAAGTCAGTGGACCCTGGACTTGTCAGTCTACTTCTGGACTCTACTCTGTTCTGTTGATCTATTTGTCCATCCTTATCCTTACAACTTATTTACTTTAGGTTACTGTAAACCCTAAACTCAGCATATGTAAGTCCCAGTATTGCTCTTCATACTTTTTGTTTGGCTTTTCTAGATTCTGTAAAATTCATAGAAGTTTTAGAGACAAGATTTTGATTTTTAAAAAATGGTGCTGAGAGTCTACTTGTAACTGTATTGAATCTAGAGGTCATTTTAGGGAAAAGTGACAACATTTCATGCAAAGATGGGCTCGATAAAGGACAGAAATGGTAGGGACCTAACAGAAGCAGAAGATATTAAGAAGAGGTGGCAAGAATACACAGAAGAACTGTACAAAAAAGATCTTCATGACCCAGATAATCATGATGATGTGATCACTAATCTAGAGCCAGACATCCTGGAATGTGAAGTCAAGTGGGCCTTAGAAAGCATCACTACGAACAAAGCTAGTGAAGGTGATGGAATTCCAGTTGAGCTGTTTTAAATCCTGAAAGATGATGCTGTGAAAGTGCTGCACTCAATATGCCAGCAAATTTGGAAAACTCAGCAGTGGC
>SJYR01005230.1:7469-18059 GCA_006410655.1 Kobus ellipsiprymnus
GTCTGAATGGATACCTTATGATCCATATTAGAAAGAAACATTAAAAATGTAATGAGTGTGGTAAATTCTTCAGTGTACTTTCAAGCCTAACTTGCCATCAGATGACGTACAGAGGTGAGAGCCCTTGAAAATATAATTGAGGTTGCAGTGCTTTTGGCAGTGGTGCATATCTTATGCTTCATGAGAATATTCACACTGGGCCGAGTGCAGATGATATTGAAGGTGGTCAGGGCGTTGAAAATCTCACTAGCAGGATCTGAGCACACCGTGCTGTGAAAAACAGCTTTTTATTGAGTATAAACCCTTTCAGTCTTAAGAGGAAGTATCTTGGCTTCCGACATAACTTGAAGCTTTAACCTGAGTAGTGTTACAGGGGGTAACTTAATGCTGTCAAGGTAACAGGCCCCGCCCCCTCCGCGCCCCGCCCCTCCCTCGAACTCTGCGCCCGGCGGGTGCTCGCCCCGCCCCCGGTCGGAAGCCGCGGCTCTAAAACCAAAAGCCCTTTCCCACAGAGCCGGAAGTTGGAGAGCGCGGAGCCGAGTTCCCCGAGCGGCGCCTAAGCTTCCTTCTAGAGTAAGTTTGCAGAGCTCGCCACCCCTCCAGTCCCCACCTCCCCCCTCGCTCACTCGTCCTCATGGTGTGGGATTTGCCAGCGACCTGAAAACCCTGGCAGCCGGTGCTCGGCCCCGAATAGACGCTGCCGCTGTTCTTTTGGGTTTTAAGTGTTGCTGAGGCGGTTTCGGCCCTCGGTGCGCGTAGACACCGCCTCTGGCGACATTTTCCTGCTTAGAACCCTTTTTTACCACTGGCCTTGCCAAGTAAAGCCCTCTCTCGCGAGTTGCAGTCGCGCCCGCCCCGTCGCCTTCTCGACCGCTGGGCGCAGAGCCGGTCGCCCCCGCTCCCTGAGAGGCCGCGCCCTCTCCCCGGTCCCGGGATTCCGGAGAGGCCGCCCCGCTCCTGCGCCCCCTCCCTCCCAGCCCCTCTGTCCTCGCGTCCCCTGAGGCCGGTCCTTCTGCCCCGCAGCAGCCCCCCTTCCTGTCAGCGCGTCCCCTCACCCCGCATAGGGTAGGTGGCCTGGGCCAGCCGTGTGACAGGCAGTGCTGTTCCATGCCCAGTTCAACTCGGTCGGAAAAGGTGCTCTTCTGGTCCGGGGGCGTCTCGTTCTGTCGCCCACTCAGTGAATTCAGGAGGCAGGAGGATCAGGAGAAGCAGAGTCAGAAGGACTGAGAGAAATAACTGAAACTGAGGAAAAAAGCATCAGGGAGAACCAATGGGAACGCTGAGAATGGCTGAGGGACTCGCCAAGGGATATAGTCAAGTCAAAGAGGTTAAGCCTTGGAAATAGCCAAGTGAGTAAAACAGAGAAGTATTAATAAATCAGAAAGCCAGATCTCCAGGGACTGGAAAACAGCATAGGGAGAACTGCCCTGTCTCAGTGATGGGAGCGGGGAGGCGAAGGGCAATGAGGGACGTCAGAGGTGGAGAGTCCCTAACTGGGTTTTGGCCGGGTTTGAGTCCAGGCGTCTTGGGTTAGAGTGCCGAGTTGTGTTTTCACCCGGTTGGAGTCCCGCCACATGGGATCAAGTCTCAATTTGAGGTGGCCGGTTTTATCATGGTGCTGGCAGAGAAAGAGGTAAGGAGCAGAGGAAGAAAAGGCTGGAAGGAAGCATAGCCACATGGCCTGCCAGAGAGTGGGGAGGAAGGGAGAGTCACAGCGAGAGGAGGGGAGTAATCTGGAGCACAGAGACAGCCGAAATGGGGGAAGAAAGAGACAGACATAAATATGGATTTTTGAAAGACTCAGACAGGTTGGAGAGAGGGAGCATTTCGAGGGGGAACGAACTGCAGCAGCCTGTGACAGGACACGTGTGAGGGAGGAAATAGGACAGGAACAGCAGGAGAGCAGACGGGGAGAAAGAGACACTGAAACCCAGATAAAATAGGGAGATAGGTGAACAGAGGGATAAGCCCGATCCAGGTGTGGCCAGTTGTTTGGATACAGATGATTTTTTTGCTTATACAGAGGAGGATGAGAATTTCAAAACTCCTGTCTATAAGGCTTGTGTCTTTTTTTATTACTTGTGGCAGAAGATGACTCATTTGCAAACCCTGTTGAGCCTGGGGCAGTGGCTTGATTCACTGAGTTGTGAGTGACCCCCTTCCCTTGTCCTATCATGAGACAGAGGTCAGGGAAGAAGAGACCTGGGGCAAGAAATGACTGACTCTGTCACTCTGTGGAGCTTTTTTTTTTTTTAATTAATTTTTTGGCTGTGCTGTCTTCAGTTCTGTGCCGTGGGCTCAGGAGTTGTGGCTCCCAGGTTCTAAAGCACAGGCTCAGTAGTTGTGCACAGGCTTAGTTGCTTGTACTTGTGGGATCTTCCTGAGCCAGGGATAGAACCCATGTCCCCTGCACTGTCAGGCAGATTCTCATGCACTGTATCCCTGTTGGGTAGCATTTTTAAAGGAACACTTTCTTTTTATACTGGATTCACACTTTCTCCATTCTTTATGTATGGTGCTTTTTGTGGCTTGGAATAGGTCTTAATTCATTCCGTTTAAATCATTTTGAACTTCAGAAATAAGCATTTTTAGTGTCCAGTATTCTACTCTTATCATCCTTTTCTAAATATGATTATTCTCAGTGTTTTTTTAAACTTTGACACCAGATTTTTAGATTAAAAATAATTCACAATTTTTTTTCAAATTTTTTTCAGATTCATTCCTTGTGTGAGTGCTTTCTTCCCTTCATCTCGTACATTTGAAATTTTCTTTGGTAAGTAGTAAATCATCGAAGACTCTTTTGTGCCATACTTAGCGAAAGTGTCACCTCGTTTATCAGTTCTAATGAGATAGATGAACCTAGAGCGTATTATACAGAGTGAAATAAGTCAGAAAGAGAAAGACAAATAGTGTATATCAATGCGTATATATGGAATTTAGAAGGATGGTACCAATGATCCTACATGCAGGGCAACAAAGGGAGACACAGCTGTAAAGAACAGACTTTTGGACTCAGTGGGAGAAGGCGAGGGTGGGATGGTTTCAGAGAATAGCATTGAAACATGCATATTGCCATATGTAAAATAGAATGATCAGTGCAAGTTCGATGCACGAAGCAGGGCACCCAAAGCCAGAGCTCTGGAACAACCCAGAGAGATCTGGTGAGGAGGAAGGTGGAAGGGGGTTCAGGATGGGGGAGACACATGTCCAATTCATGTTGATGTATGGCAAAAGCCATCACAGTATTATAAAGTATTATCCTCCAATTAAAATAATTAAAAATTAAAAATGAGGAAACTGAAAAAATAAAAGTTAATAAGCAAAGATCACCTCCTCTCTCTTTCTATGAATTCAAAGAGAAATACATCTTGGAGATTTTTATGTATGGGACATTGTGTAATAAAACAGACATTTTCAGCTGTGGTTTTACGAAAGACATGAATTGTGTGTATGTGTTTATGTGTGCACACACAAATGGATATTTCTGGTCTCAGCTCTTTACCAGAGAATAACGGAGGGATGACATTAGATCTTGTGAAATTAAAGTCATTCTTTGAGAAATGGGAAAATAAAAGAACATTTAACACGATAAAAGCAACAAAATAAAATGCTTCATTCTTTCCTTTCAAAAAAAGAAAAGAAAACACCTAGTTTAACTGGTTAGTCTAATGGTCTGTTTTGTCCATTTTCTATGATCAGTGAAAAAAGTGAGCTGTGAGGTGATATGAAGATGTTTCCCTCAGGTCCCTTTTTGACTTTTCTGTGCAAATGAGGAAGGATGGGCTGGATTGACCTGGAACCTTCCATCAGAGCCTCTCTACTCATAATGATAAAGATTGGTCAGATCCTATTTCTAAGCTGACCCCTGACAATGTTTTTTGTACCAGTGGATATATATTTGCAATTCTGTATTTTAAAAATATTTTACTGCAGTCGTATAATAAAGAATCACCTGCTTGGTATCAGTTTGCCCCAATCTTGAAAGAAAAGTTTCTTTTGCTCAGATACATGACAGATGTTCCTGGTCTTAAATGGGATGGGCAATAAGGACAAACTTGGCCCCCTTGCCCTTCAGCCTCTCATTTCATTATTCAGTTATACCCCGTTCTCTTCACTCAGCTCAGACCTTCTCATAAACTGCTTCTCTCTGGGCCAGAGGGAGCCCACTTGTAACATGGAGATGAGAGACTAGACCGGAAACTCTGAGCGTGAGCAACACTGACCCCTGAAATGATTAGCCCAATTGGCTGTGTGTCTGTGTGTGGCAGTTCTGGTTTGGAGGGAGTGTCTGGTGGGAATTAGACTTTTAAATAGATCCCAGTCCTCCCTCAATGAAAAACGAAAAGGAAAACTGTAGGATGGAGGCAGGATCTCAGGCTCAGAATTAGATGACTTCTATGAATAAGGCTAAATCTGAAGGGAGATTTCTTTTATGTCCTGACGTTCAGATCTCCTCTGGCTTTCACTTTTTCCTGGGGAAAAGCTTAACTCTTCGCTGTGGCTCCACAGCCCAGTCTCTGGATTTTCATGCTGAATGTGCAGTGTCCTTTCGGTGGTAGCTCGTGGGCACTCCTCTTGTGATCCCCTTTGCCAAGAAACCCCTGTGCGCTTTAGTCTTGCTTAATCCAGTCATCAGGGAGGAGAGGTAGACAAATGGGGAAAGAGGAGGGAGCCTGGTGGGGTCTGCAGGAGGCTTGTGGCAGTACTTAGGTCATCAAGGTGAGCCCAGTGAATGGAGCCTGCGCCCATCCCTAGTGTAGGTGCAGGGACAAGGGGTGTGTGGATCTGTTGGAAAATAATGTCTCAGTTCAGGCTGGAGAACCTAGAAGCGGGTTTGTTGGAGAGCCCGCATGGAATGGTTTGAGGTTCTGCCTGAGCTCGTGTTCCCCGGGACAGCATTGCTGAGGCTGACACTTGCCTGCACAGGTTTGATTTGACAACTCGTGACCACACGTGAGCAGCAGTGAAGGACATGGAATTCAGCCAAGAGAAGTGTTTTCCACTGTTAGAACTGTGGCCTGGGCTGAGCCCACAGGCACCTGTGGGTGCAGGAGGATGGGAGCCTTGGGCTTGAGGGGCTGGTTCTAGCAGGTGCCCCCAGCATCCACTCCACGCCCTGGCTTTTGTTGGCTCTTTTAGCAGGCCAGCACCATAGAGTAACAGGGAAAATCTCAGGTCATTTTTTTGCATCAACTTTGGTATCATTGTGTACTTGCAGTTGCTGGTGAAGAAAGTTTATGTGCACTTGGGAAGATACCAAGAGACTCTGGAGTGTTTCCTTGGAAGATGCTGAGATCTCAGTGGGCCATGTGCATCATTGGAATTATCCCTCTTTTTCATAGTCTTTGGAGATATCGGCATTTTACCTGGATCACTCACTGTAAATGAAAATATGGAGTTTTGTGTCTGTGGATGCTTGTGTGTCTTTTGTATTTTGCCTCATGCATGAGTTATCAAGGCTTGGAATGCTTTGTGTTTGTATAAGAGGGTTCAAGGCTCATTATGGGCTCTGTGGACACTCTGTTGGACACCATGAAAGTTTGTAAGTTTGTTTGAGGCCTGCTGGGAAATTAGGAGTCCTAAGGTTAAGACCGCAGAATGCTTGTTAATAAGGTGGTCCTGCTCGGTAGGGATCTGTGGGCCCAACCTGAGAAGAGTCATAAAGTCCTGTGATGCAGGGGAAGGTGGCTCAGAGAATCAGAGGGCAGCAATGCACAGTGATCTTCTACCCGGAGGCTTGTCCTCTAGAGGTGCAGCTGCAACTCTCTTGCTGCCTGGCCGGTGCTGGGTTCTCTGTTATCCACCCCTGTACCTGGCAAAATAAGCACACACACAGGCACAGTACAGAAAACACGGAATCTTAAGTGCACTATTGGTGGTAATGTAAATGGTACTGCTGTGTTGGAAAACAAAATGGAAGTTCCTTAACAAATTAAGATAGAACAGGGCTACAGTCTGTCAAACTCATTTCTGACAGATATCCAAAGAAAACCGATCAGTTTTTCAGGGATATGTCCACAGTCCCGTAAGTGTGACTGGATTTGGAGTAGCCAAGGCAGAGACACAGGCCAGATGTTCTTGACAAAAGAATAGGTAACAAAAGTGTGGTATGGAATATTTATTATATTCTGTATATTCATGAACTATGTTTTCTCTATTTATTAATATAAAATTCAAGAATCCTGCATTTATGCCAAAATGAATGAACCTAGAGAACATTATGCCAAGTTAAATAAGCCTCACAAAGGAGGACAGACGCTATGTGGAAACTAGACTTGTCAAACTCCTAGAGCCATTGAGGAATAAGGCTGTTAGGAGGAACTGGGTGGAGGGGGAAATGAGGCACTGTTAGTCAAAGAGCAGAGATTTTCAGTTGTAAAATCAGTAAGTTCTGGGGATCTGAGGTACTGCATGCTGCCTGTAGTGTTTCTATATACTTGAAATTCACCCAGAGAGAAATAATAAAGTGTCCTCATAGGTGGAAGTGTAAGTTACTCGACTATAATAATTATTAAGTATATGAATCTATCACATGATCACTTTGTACACAGTATGTTTATACCATTGTTGTTAGTTACACCTTAGTAAGGCTGGGAAAGAAAGAGAGTTGGGAGAAGCTTTTCTCCTCTGAATGGTGCTCAGTCCAGGCTTCACATTTCATTGCTGAGGCGTTTTGCATACCCACGTTTTGTACCCTCTGACCAGAGATTCCCCTTCAGGTAGTTTGTGTTGGTCCACAGCTCGAGAATGTTTAAGGTGTCCCAGTTGATTCCAGTCTGGATCCCTCACTGAGCATCAGGACTCTGAGTCCTCTGAGTCCTGAGGGCAGAGATCTGGGCTGAGGAGGGGGCGCTCTGCTCTGACTGGGGCTGGACCAGGGCCTGCTGTGTGACCTGAAGGGGATCGTGGGGTCAGCGGAGGTGACCCCTGCTGCTGTGTGCATGAGGCCTCAACCAGGAGGGGAGTGTGACCCGAGGGAAAGTGTGAGAAAGTCCCATGTTGGTCTCTGTGCCGGAATTGACTGTCCTGAGTCCCTCCTGAGACAGTGGCCACAGGGGCCTGTCTGTTCCACACGGTGAGGGCTTGCCATGTGGGTGGTTGGGGCTCAGGAAGGGGATGTACTGACTCTAAGCATTAAACAGCATGTTTTCAACTTTCATGATAGACCTCTGAAGACTTGTGTTGCCTGAGGAAGCCCTGAAGTTGAGGAAGAGGAAAGAAAAGGAGCGAGGCATGGCTCTTTCTCAGGTAAGGTGATATTTAGTCTGTCCTTCCTGAAATGCCCTTCTCTGGACTTGCTGATCCTGTCTGACTCTGGAGTATCCTGTCTGGCTCCTGTACACGTATACTCACCTGGGGCCTTCCCTCAGGGCTTGTCGTCTCCACTTGGATCCCGTCTCCCCATGACCCGGTGACTTGGCCCTTGTGAGGGTCTCACCTGGGCACCATCCTGGGCAGGGCTTCTCACCCACGGGTTGGAGACAGGGTCTCAGTGCTGTTGGGCAGCAGGGATTGCTTAGGGCCCATCTGAATGCGCTGTCTGCTCTCTGTCAACCAGGGCAAGGAAACTGCACGTGGAAGTCAGGTATTAATTTGCACAGTAGCTGGTAAAATCTGGGAATCAGATCAATTAGGGGCAGTTTGTTCTGACTTTTTTAAGGCAGTTCAAACTAAAGATGTGGGTCAACCTCTTTAAATCCTTATTGTTAATGGAATAGAAAGTTCAGAAATAGACATCAGTGATACAGGGTTTTTTAGTTTATCATCATATTTAAACTGTGAAATGAATCTGAGTCTCATAGCTGGTAAAATCTGGGAATCAGATCAATTAGGGGCAGTTTGTTCTGACTTTTTTAAGGCAGTTCAAACTAAAGATGTGGGTCAACCTCTTTAAATCCTTATTGTTAATGGAATAGAAAGTTCAGAAATAGACATCAGTGATACAGGGTTTTTTAGTTTATCATCAAATTTAAACTATGAAATGAATCTAAGTCTCTGGCAGGTGTAAATTTTCATCACCTCCATTCTTCAGAGGTTGTCCTTTCAGTCTGTGGATTGCATCCTTTGACACAGAGATGTTTTAAACTTTAATGCATGCAAGATTCCAGCTTCACTCTTTTGCTGGTGGATATCTATATTCTCAGTATCATGGTTATTCAGACTGTCCTTGCCCTTTTGTGTATCTTGACATCCTTGTGAATATACCTTACATAACACAAAGAAATATTTCTGAGTACTGTGTTCTGTTCATTTGGTTTATTTGTCTCTTTTTATACCAGTACCACATCACCTTGATTACCTTGTAATAAGTTTAAATTGAAAGACCTCCATCTTCTTTCTTCAAGAGTTTTGCTGATTGCTCTTTGAATAGTTATGTGACTTTCACCATGTTTTATCCTGCTTCTACAAAGATTACCATGGCAGTTTTGATAATGAGTTAATTGGTTGATTGATCCTTTGTGTGGTGGTTATTAAAGATTCTCTTTTGATATAGCATGTTTCTTTTGTAGGCTTTATGATTTTTACCTATGAAACTTTGTCATTTGGCAAGGAAGAGAAATATTTTTTTCTGCATCTAGATGATCCTGGTTTTTTTCCCTTTAATCCGTTAATGTTGTGTGTCATATTAATTGATTCTTATATGTTGACTTCTCCTTGCCTTATGTGAATAAAATCCACTTGGTGATGATGTCAGATCTTTTTATTTATTTATTTAAATTATTTTAATTGAAGGATTATTGCTTTACAGAAGTTGTTGTTTTCTGCCAAATACCAACATGAATCCGACATAGGTATACATATGTCCCCTCCCTCCCATCTTCCTCCCTATCCCACCCCTGTAAGTTGTTAGAGAGCCCCTCTTTGAGTTCCCTGAGTCATTCAGCAAATTTGCATTGGGTCTCTACTTTATATATGGTAATGTAAGTTTCCATGTTACTCTCTCCATACCTCTCGCCCTCTCCTTCCTTCCCTCCCACCTCCGTCTGTTCTCTATGTCTATTTCTCCAGATCTTTTTAATATGTCTTGAAGTTCGTTTGCAAGTATTTTAATTTTCATCAGTATTCATCAGTGGTATTGGTTTCCACTTTTCCTTTCTTGTGTCTTTGAGAAATCAGCAAACTATTAGAATCATGCTTGCTGCATAGAATTAACAGGAATAGTGGTAATTCTTTTGTAAATGTTTGGTAGAATTTGGTCCTGTATTTTTCTTAGAGGTTTCTGACTACTTTTTAAATCTCTCTAGTTATAATGGGCTTCCCTGGTGACTCAAATCATAGAGAATCTGCCTGCAGTGAGGGAGACCCAGGTGCTGTCCCTGGGTCGGAAGATTCCCTTTTGAAAGGAATGGATGTCTAGTCCAGTCTTCTTGTCTGGAGAAATTCTGTGCACAGAGGAGCCTTGTGGGCTACAGTCCATAAGGTCCCAAAGATTCAGACACAACTAAGTAGCTAACACTTTCGCTTTCAACACGTCTTAATTTTTTTTCTTAATAAGTAAAATAGTGCATGTTTCTGAGAATTTGCCAGTATCTCCTATTTTCTGTCACTTATACGCATTATTGATCATCAGTCAGTCAGTTCAGTTCAGTCTCTAAGTCGTGTCTGACTCTTTGCGACCCCATGAATCACAGCACGCCAGGACTGCCTGTCCATCTCCAACTCCTGGAGTTCAGTCAAACTCACGTCCATCGAGTTGGTGATGCCATCCAGCCATCTCATCCTCTGTCGTCCCCTTCTCCTCCTGCCCTCAGTCCCTCCCAGCATGAGGGTCTTTTCCAGTGAGTCAACTCTTCACACGAGGTGGCCAAAATATTGGAGTTTCAGCTTTAGCATCAGTCCTTCCAGTGAACACCCAGGACTGATCTCCTTTAGGATGGACTGGTTTGATCTCCTTACAGTCCAAGGGACTCTCAAGAGTCTTCTCCAACACCATAGTTCAAAAGCATCAATTCTTTGGTACTCAGATTTCTTCACAGTCCAACTCTCACATCCATACATAACCACTGAAAAAATCATAGCCTTGACTACACAGACCTTTGTTGGCAGAGTAATATCTCTGAATTTAATATGCTGTCTAGGTTGGACCTAACTTTCTTCCAAGCAGTAAGCGTCTTAATTTCATGGTTGCTGTCACCATCTGCAGTGCTTTTGGAGCCCACCCCAAAAAAAGTCTGACACTGTTTCCACTGTTTCCCCATCCATTTCCCATCGAGTGATGGGACCAGGTGCCATGATCTTAGTTTTCTGAATGTTGAGCTTTAAGCCAACTTTTTCACTCTCCTTTTTCACTTTTATTATGAGGCTTTTTAGTTCCTCTTCACTTTCTGCCAGAAGGGTGGTGTCATCTGCATATCTGAGGTTATTGCTATTTCTCCTGGCAATCTTGATTCCAGCTTGTGTTTCTTCCTGTCCAGCATTTCTCATGATGTACTCTGCATATAAGTTAAATAAGCAGGGTGACAATATACAGCCTTGCCATACTCCTTTTTCTATTTGGAACCAGTCTGTTGTTCCATGTCCAGTTCTAACTGTTGCTTCCTGACCTGCATACAGGTTTCTCAAGAGACAGGTCAGGTGGTCTGGTATTCC
>SJYR01005230.1:18404-37878 GCA_006410655.1 Kobus ellipsiprymnus
TTTTCCTTAGTCTAGGTTGGGGTTTTCCTATACAGTTTTTTCAAAACATCAACTCTTGGTTTGTTGATTTTTATATTTTTCTGCTTTCTATTGTATCTCTGGTTTAATCTTTCTTGTTTACCTTTTCCTTCTGCTAAACTTGAGTATAGTTTGTTTTCAGTTTTCTGCTTCCTAGAGGTCTAAAAATAGATTTCAGTTTAAGATCTTTTCTCTTTTTTACTGTAAGCATTTAATAGTTCAGAGTTTCCTTTTAGTACAGTCTTTTCTGTGTGTTATAAATTTTGTAATGTTGTCTTTTCGTTTTCATCTGTGTATTTAAAAATTTCCATGTAATTTTTTTCTTAGACCCGTTTGCGGTGTAAGAGTGAGTTGTTAAATGTCCACATTTGGGGAATTTTCTTTTTTTCTTGTGTTTATTACGTTGTTAGGGAACATACTTTTATGGTATCAGTCTCTTAAAATGGTTAATTTTGGCCTAACATGTGGTCTCTCATAGAGAATATTTCATGTGTCCTTGAGATGCATGTGTTTCATGCTTTTGTTGGGCTGTGTGATCTGTGCATGCCTGTTCAACTTGGGCGTTGAAATCTTGTACTACTCCTGTGCCGCTATTTCTGTCTTGCTTTCCTTTAATGTTTGCTTCATTTTTCTGAGATATCTAATGTTAGCTATATATATATTTTTACTTGTTACAGCCTTTTGGTAAATTGACCATTTTATTACACAATGTTTATCTCATTGCACTTTTTTGTTCTTCAGTTTATTTTGTCTGAGATAACAGTCTCCCCTGTTCTCTTTAGGAGATGGATTGTCTTTTTCCATCCTTTCACTTTTCACCTTTCCATGTCCTTAGGTTTGTGAGTACTACCTGTTTCAACTCTGACAAACTCTGCGTCTCTTGCCCTGTATTTTTCCTCCTCTTACTTTTTCTAGCGGCCCTGCCCATGTGCATCATTTGGTGGTGAAAGACAGGCACCCTGGACAGCTCCTTTCATGCCACTGTAATTTCTGAAGGAATGTATTGAATGTTTCCTTCCCATCATGATGTTTCTTGAGATAGTCTTGCTTAATAACTTTATTTTTTTCCATATTGTTTTTTGCCGTGATTTTTAATTCACCAAGAAGTTTTTTTACTTTACTATTGTGATAATTTTTTTTTGTCATAATCTAGGACTCTTCTAATTTCAAATCGCTATTTTATTAATGGGAAAAAAAAGCAAAGAAAGTCTTTGGCTTTTGTTAATGCCTTACTATGTAAATTTAAATGGATAAAATTGTAGTTGTAGTTTTGTATATGGTAATTTTCTTATGAATTGAGTTCAAGTTTTTTTTTTTTTAATGTTTTTAAAAGTCTTCTTTTGGTAGCCTAATATAGAATCCTGTTGACAAACTAAGCTGAGTACAAACGGCTACATGTTTATCATCTGCAAGATGCTGAAATACATGTGAATAAAAGGATGATATGAAATTGTCCAGAAAAATATGTCAAGAGACAAATCCTCTCATGTCAGTTAATTTTTTATAGATAAGCATGCATGCATGTGCAAGTCTGTGGTTTAGATAGAAGACATCATGATTTTGAAACTACATATCACCTTTGTTTTACGGTTGAAATTATGTTATCAGTATAATCTGTGGCCTTGGAATTTTCTAAACAATCCTGTTAGTGTTTTAAGTAGTAAATTACTAACACTTGTGTTTCTGTATCCACGTCTATAATGACCTTTCATGCCATTCCACATTGTTCACCTTGGACTTTTTTTTTTTCATATTAATACAGTATTTATTTGTTTTGCTTCTGTCATACCCTGAGCCCACCACTTTCCCCAGTCTGCCTGAGGAGTTACAGGAAAGAGAACATACTGGGCAGACACAGGAGAAAGAGGTATGGGAGGTGGAAACAGCTCCTTTACATCGTGAAGAAGATGAGCTAGACCACCATTAGGGCAAAACAGCCCATAGCCTTTGAGAGGTCCAAGCCCATGGCGTAGAAGAGCTACTGTTTCAGCGAAGGGTTCCTGGCATAACAGTGATGAAGCTCCCAAACACAGTCCCAATTCTAGCCCCTGCTGTGGCAGCTCCAGCCTCAGGGAACTTGGCTGCTGTGTCAAAGTCCCTTGAAATGGCACTGGTTTGGAAGCTGTGGCTAGGAATAAGTGAGATGATCCGGGGACCTGGGGCTGCCAAGCTGCTGTGGCTCTCATTGGTCAGTGTCTCCAGTCCTTCACCACCACTGTGGACAGTGATCACTCAACAGAGGGAGGAGGTTCTCCCGATCAGGGAGGGGGTGGAGACAAATTTGTCGCAGGCGTCCATTTTCAGGGGATAAAGACCCTAGGCCCGAGAGCTGCTCTCCCTGCAGAGAAGACAGAGGGGCAGGGAGGAGGCTCACCTTGGACTTCTTTCAAGTTTTCTTTAGGAGCCCTCTGTCTAAGGACTTTCAATGTTGTCTATATTACTTAACTGTTAGATGCTTAAGCTTCAGTTGCTGAGCCCAAGCCTCTGAGTTCAAGTGCTTCGTGTAACATTTCTTCCCTTCTTGAGCTGAGTCGAGTTTCTCAGAGTGTCTGTGACACTGTTTTTCTTCTGTAAGGTGGGAACAGAGCGTTCTTTAATGAGCTATTATATTGATGACAGGTTCTTGCCTGTAAAATACTTATTTAATGTTCAGAGTAATACTACAGTAATTTAGACAACAGGAAGCCTTCAGACACTTTTGGTCCTTGCTGCTGTTGTCAATGTCATAACTGAAACTTTTGACCTTTCCACTAAAAGTGCTGTGGACTTCATCATCTCTGAAGACACCGCTCATGCTGCACCTCATCTAGATAATGAATTGCACTCACTGGGTAGAACATAATATCTGACACTTCTGTATATCCAAAACAGTGTTGAGTTTAATTCATGAACTATATTCATGGATTTTGAACAGTGATGAAAAATCCGTATTAATTGGAGGATCTCATAAGGTCTTAGGAAAAAGTATAAGAAATTAAACTTAGAGATCCATAATTTCTCCAGATACTCCTGCATGGATCTGATAGAACACATACTTCAACCAGGTCAATCCTTACCCCTTACCATCCTTTCTCTTTTGCATGAAAATGAGAACTTTTCATGGCCCTTTTGGTGACATGTGGTTTCATTTCAGGAACGACTGACCTCTGAGGATGTGGCCATCGAATTCACTCAGGAGGAGTGGGAATTCCTGGACCCTGCTCAGAGGGCCTTGTACAGGGACGTGATGCTGGAGACCTACAGGAACCTGCTGTCTGTGGGTGAGGATGACTTCCTTCCAGAGCTGCCCTTGGGTATCTGCATTTTCCCTGTGTGCCCCTTGGGAGGCCCTGATGTCTTTCATCTGAGTTCTGGTGACTGGGGCATGACACAGCTTCACAAGGTTAAACTGCCCCTCCTCAGATGCTGTGTCTGTTTCATGTCACATCTGAGGTTGTCCCGGAGCTTAATTGTGCACAAAGCTCACTGGCAAATGTTAAAAAAAAAAAACACCAAAAAACCCGATTTCCTGTTTTCTACCTTTTGGCTCAGTGTTTTAGAAAGTCCACAGCTCTTTAGATTTGTTTCTTCTGATAACCCTGAATATCTATTTCTTTTTGTTTGTTTTTACTTGCTTTTTTTTTTTCGGCTGCCCCATTCTGCATGTGGGGTCTTAGTTCCCTGACTAAGGATCAGACCTGCAGCCCCTGCATTGGACGTGAGAGTCTTAACCGCTGGATCACCAGGGGAGTCCCAGAGTTTCTGTTTCTGATCTGAATATTATCTCCACATTGGAGCCTGAGAAAAAGCTCTGGACAGTGGGGAGTGATGTAAAAGTAGCCAAAAATACAACAGATAAAGAAGAACAAGTATCTCAAAAGGGCTGTTTATTCTGTTTAGGAGTGGGACAAGTTGGTGGATTGGATCCTCTGTGGTTGTTACTTAGGAAAATGTAAGGAGAGTAGGTAGAGAGATTGTCTTTTTGATTCTAATCCTAGGAGGAGAGCATATGTGAATCTCATGGGCTCTGAGCTTGCCATCTGTAGGTCGAGCACCTGATCTCATCTCAAGATCCTGTAATGTCTGACCTTCATGTTGTATTAGTTTTACTCTTGTGCTGCTCTACCCAGTCTGGGAAGGTCAGCTTTTCCCGATGTTACATTCTCCTTACTTTGTATCATTTTACCTCTTAAATTTCTTTGAAATATATTCCTGAGGGTCTGAAGGTTTATCTGGTTTTTCCTTGCTGTGATAATCCACCTATGTTTAATTGGCAGCCTCTGCTGAGTCTCTGTGGAGTGGATTTCCTAACAGACACTATTCCTAATGTTATTTTCTTGCTCTGTACAAAGTCACCACTTGAAGCTATCCAGTAGGATGGTTAGTATGTTCTAAGATTATGAGAGAGAAAGTATCACGAGAACCTGATACGTCTTTCCAGATTTTTTCTGGCTTTGGAGACTCTGTCAAGGGCACCATGACAGTGTTGTTGATGTGTATCAAGGACCATATATTTTAGCCTCTGTAAATGGTATGGGAATTTATCCCAGGACAACTTTGTCCAAGTTCACATTCTCATATCTATGGGGCTGTTGGCTGCACTGTTGTTTTGTGCGTTGTATTTTTTTATTTTATCGTTGAGTTCAAATTTCTGTGTTACTCTTAGGGTTTCTGTTTTGTATTTGCAATTCGTTGGATGATTGATTGGGGAATGGTCCCTACGGCGGAACTGGTGATCTCAGTCTCTCTTAAAATTCTTTATATATTCTTTGTACTCACCTACTATCAGATGTATGATTTCCACATATTTTCTCTTTTACTGTTGGTTGTCTTTTCAAACTTGCTGCACTTTAATGCACAGTTCAGTTCAGTTTCTCAGTCGTGTCTGACTCTTTGTGATGCCATGAATCGCAGCACACCAGGCTTCCCTGTCCATCACCAACATCTAGAGTTTGCTCAAACTCATCCATCGAGTCGGTGATGCCATCCGGCCATCTCAGCCTCTGTTGTCCCCTTCTCTTCCTGCCCCCAATCCTTCCCCAGATCAGGGTCTTTTCCAATAAGTCAGATCTTCACATGAGTTGGCCAAAGTATTGGAGTTTCCGCTTCAGCATCAGTCCTTCCAATGAACACCCAGGACTGATCTTGTTTCGGATGGACTGGTTTGATCTCCTTGCAGTCCAAGGGACTCTCAAGAGTCTTCTCCAACACCACTGTTTAAAAGCATCAATTCTTTGGCACTCAGCTTTCTTCACAGTCCAACTCTCACATCCATACATGACCATGAAAAAACCATAGCCTTGACTAGATGGACCTTGTTGGCAAAGTAATGGTAATGTCTCTGCTTTTGAATATGCTATCTAGGTTGGTCATAACTTTCCTTCCAAGGAGTAAGTGTCTTTTAATTTCATGGCTGTAGTTTATAATTTTGATATAGTTCAAATTATTAATATCTGGTTTTATTTTGTGGCCTGTGCTTTTGTTGTTACATCTGGTAAATCATTTGTGGGTCCAATTTCCAGCAACATTCCCTGCATGTTTACTTCTAGGAGTTTTATACATTTGTGAATTAGGTTTATGTCTTTAAACCATTTTGAGTTCATTTTTGTCTATAGTTTAAGATAATGTTTCAAGTAAATCTTTTGCTGGTGGGTAATTAGTTTTGTCAACATGTCTTATTTCATAGACTGCTTCCAACATTTAGTAGTTTTTACACCCTTGTGAAACATCGTTTGAACATCTCCGCAAGATATGTTTTTGTTTTTGTTTTAACGATTCTTTTTAGGTATGCTGCTACTAAGTCGTGTCAGTAGTGTCCAACTCTTTGCGACCCCACATACGGAAGCCCACCAGGCTCCTCTGTCCCTGGGATTCTCCAGGCAAGAACTCTGGACTGGGTTGCCATTTTTTTCTCCAATGCATGCATGCATGCATGCATGCACGCTAAGTCACTTCAGCTGTGTCCGACTCTGCGACGCCATAGACAGCAGCCCTCCAGTCTCCTCTCTCCCTGGGATTCTCCAGGCAAGAATGCTGAAGTGGGTTGCCATTTCCTTCTCCACTTTTTAGGTATAGTTAATTTATAATGTTGTGTTTTAGGTATACAGCAATTTACAAAATACTTAATATAGTTCCCTGAGCTATATCGTAGGTTCTTGTTGTTTATCTATTTTATATATTTATTCAGTTCAGTTCAGTCGCTCAGTCGTGTGAGACTCCCTGCGACCCCATGAATCGCAGCACTCCAGGCTTTCCTTTTCATCACCATCCCCCGGAGTTCACCAGACCCACGTCCATCGAGTCCATGATGCCATCCAGCCATCACATCCTCGGTCGTCCCCTTCTCCTCCCGCCCCCAGTCCCTCCCAGCATCAGAGTCTTTTCCAATGAATCAACTCTTTGCATGAGGTGGCCAACGTACTGGAGTTTCAGCTTTAGCATCATTCCTTCCAAAGAAATCCCAGGGCCGATCTCCTTCAGAATGGACTGGTTGGATCTCCTTGCAGTCCAAGGGACTCTCAGGAGTCTTCTCCAACACCACAGTTCAAAAGCATCAATTTTTTGGCGCTCAGCCTTCTTCACAGTCCAACTCTCACCTCCATACATGACCACAGGAAATACCATAGGCTTGACTAGACGGAACTTAGTTGGCAAAGTAATGTCTCTGTTTTTGAATATGCTATCTAGGTTGGTCATAACTTTTCTTCCAAGGAATAAGTGTCTTCCAATTTCATGGCTGCAGTCACCATCCATAGTGATTTTGAAGGCCAAAAAAACAAAGTCTGACACTGTTCCCAGTGTTTCCCCATCTATTTCCCATGAAGTGATGGGACCGGATGCCATGATCTTCATTTTGTGAATATTGAGCTTTAAGCCAGCTTTTTCACTCTCCTCTTCCACTTTCATCAAGAGGCTTTTTAGCTCCTCTTCACTTTCTGCCATAAGGGTGGTGTCACATGCATATCTGAGGTTATTGATATTTCTCCCAGCAATCTTGATTCTAGATCATGCCTCTTCCAGTCCAGTGTACTCTCACTGTAAAGATAATCTCTGGTCATTTATTGAACAAGTTTCTCAGGACATGACCTAAATCACTCTGTGCATCCATGATGACTCACAACCCATTTCTAGATAGGATGGTTGAATAATAGTTAAACAGACTACTTCTGTATTGTATCTTCCTTGATATTTTCTTTCCAAGTTCCTTGTATTTTTTTTTCAGTATTTTCTAATCTATTCATTCAGTGGGTGGTCATGTTGACAAATAAGTTTTCTCAGTCTGTAGGTTCAGATTCATAACGTATTTCTCTTACCACCTTGTGCACCAATTGGATGTGTCTCCTGTTCTGATTAGAGAAAAACATGTTAATTTACCTCAAGCCTTTCAAAGCAAATTAGTCCTGTTGGTTGGCTTACAGTAGTGCATGTTTTATAGTAAATACTCAAAATTTACTTTTGTTTAAAAAATGTAATATCTATATTCTGTCATGTTCTTTATGATATGATGTTGTCTACATGATATCTTTTAAAAATTTTATTAATTTTATAATTGAAGTATAATTGCTTTACAGAATTTTGTTTTCTGTCAAACCTCAACTGGATTATATCTTGTACGCTTTTCACTTGCAACATTTTCCAGCAATATTGTGTCTGACCCTAGTCAATAAATACACAAAGCACTCACTTTTTAATTATTATATATTGGTGCCATTAAACCAGGTAATTAAGAATAGTGCATGGTTAGAGAGAAGCCTTCCTTGGTGGCTCAGTGGTAAAGAATTCACCTGCTAATGCAGAAGATACAGGTTTGAGCCCTGATTCAAGAAGATCCCATGGAGAAGAAATGGCAACCCACTCCACTATTCTTGCCTGGGAAATCCCATGGACAGAGGAGTCCGGTGGGCTATAGTCTACAGGGTCGCAAAGAGTCAGATACGACTGAGTGACTGAACAACAACAACAACATAGGGAGGGATTGCTTTGATTATTGGCTGTTACAAAACTGGTTACTATTTTACATCTTAATTTATGTGTCATTTACAGATGATGGTCTTTTAGCGTGTATTCTGCAATACAGCTGACACATACTACTTGTTAACATTGTAAAATGCCTTTTCTTTTTGGGTATGTCGTTCTATAGCAGTTTTAGAAAACTATGTTGTTTCCAAAAAATTGTTTTAGTCATATTCTTCGTTTTCTCATTTGTTTTCTACTGTAAACAACCAATTATGTATAGTTAATTGGGTAAGCTCGCTTTTGGATTATTTACTATTACAATATGTAATATATTGTTTAGAATTTATTTATGTACAGTAAGTATGCACAATACAATGATAGTGTAATATTTTTCTTTTCAATTTGAGACAACTGTTGATTGATACGTTCCTAAGGGTCGTGGTAGAAAACCATTCTGTTTTTGAGAGTTGGCATAAGATTGTCCAATGTGAGTGTGTTTGACATATGGTTATCATGCTTTCTTAAGTTAAGAATTCTATTCCTTTAGTGCTTCTAAAAACTTAAGGTCATCATTGTGGTGTTTCATAACTTGGTGTAAGTATTACTTTTATTGTAATCTATATTCAACATGAAAGATTTATTTTGAATTTGTGAGCAGGATACCTGTGGTTCTTTTTATCTTGTAGGTATCTCTCCTACACATGTGATCAAGCATTTACAACCCAAAGTGAACAGTTATAAACGAGAAACATTCCAAACACTGATGCTGGGAAGACCTGAAAACTGTGAAATCAAACATGTTCATCTTTGGGAAAGTCAGGAAAATATGTGTGACTTTGAGTGTCAGGGGAGAGATGACAAAAGAAATTACAAAGGCACACCTGTAAACCTTAATGGAAATGTGCCTGATGGAAGAGATTCACATGATGAAAAGGATGCAGGAATCAAGCCCTTAGGAAACAGGCTTGGATTTAAGTCTCAAGATAAACTGCAGATATTTCAAACTGGCAGGATAATTTCTGAATATATTAAAGTTGAGAGGTCTGTCAACAACAGTTTCTCATTTTCACCTCTTCAAAGAATTCCTCCTTGTTTCCAAACCAGTGTTTCTAATATATATGGGAATGATTTTATGAATCCTTCAGTAGTATCACAAGACCTCAAAGCGTACAGGGAAAAACCTTACAAATGTGATGAGTGTGGCAAAGCCTTTCGTGTAAACTCAGTCCTTTTAAGTCATCAGACAATTCATACTGGAGAGAAACCTTACAAATGTGATGAGTGTGGCAAGGCCTTTACTGACAGCTCATACCTCAGGAGACATCAGAAAATTCATACTAGAAAGAAATTATTGAAATGTGATATATGTGACAAAATCTTCAGACGAAATGTACACCTTGCTGGTCATCAGAGGGTTCATACTGGAGAGAAACATTACAAATGTGATGAGTGTGGCAAGGCCTTTCGTGTAAAGTCAATCCTTTTAACGCATCAGACTATTCATACTGGAGAGAAACCCTACAAATGTGATGAGTGTGGCAAGGCCTTTCGTCTAAAGTCAACCATTTTAAGGCATCAGACAGTTCATACTGGAGAGAAACCCTACAAATGTGATGAGTGTGGCAAGGCCTTTCGTGTAAAGTCAATCCTTTTAAGTCATCAGACGGCTCATACTGGACAGAAACCTTACAAATGTGATGAGTGTGGCAAGGCCTTTACTGACAGCTCATACCTCAGGAGACATCAGAAAATTCATACTAGAAAGAAATTATTGAAATGTGATATATGTGACAAAATCTTCAGACGAAATGTACACCTTGCTGGTCATCAGAGGGTTCATACTGGAGAGAAACATTACAAATGTGATGAGTGTGGCAAAGCCTTTCGTGTAAAGTCAATCCTTTTAAGGCATCAGACAATTCATACTGGAGAGAAGCCTTACAAATGTGATGAGTGTGGCAAGGCCTTTCGTCTTAAAACCTTCCTTTTAAGTCATCAGACAGTTCACACTGGTGAGAAACCCTACAAATGTGATGAGTGTGGCAAGACCTTTCGTCTAAAGTCAACCCTTTTAAGGCATCAGACAGTTCATACTGGAGAGAAACCTTACAAATGCGATGAGTGTGGCAAGACCTTTAATGTAAAGTCAATGCTTGTAAGTCATCAGACAATTCATACTGGAGAGAAACAAGGAGAAATGTGATGACTGTGGCAACACCTTTCACGTAAAGTCATTCCTTTTAAGTCATCAGAGAGTTCATACTGGAGAGAAACCTTACAAATGTGATGAGTGTGTCAAGGCCTTTACTGACAGCTCAAACCTCACGAAACATCAGAAAATTCATACAGGAGAGAAATTATTTAAATGTGATATGTGACAAAGTCTTCAGCCGAAATGCACACCTTGCTGGTTATCAGAGGGTTCATACTGGAGAGAAACCTTACAAATGTGATGAGTGTAGCAAGGCTTTTTCTGTAAAGTCAATCCTTTTAAGTCATCAGACAGTTTATACTGGAGAGAAACCCTACAAATGTACGGAGTGTGGGAGAGTCTTTGGTCGAAAACCACATCTTCGACTCACTGGAGAATTCATACTGGAGAGAGACCTTTCAGATGTGATGAGTGTGGCAAGTTCTTCAGTCGAAATTCACACCTTGCCAGTCATCGCAGAATACATATAGAGAAAGCTTTCAAATGTTTCGAGTGTGGAAAATCCTTTACTCAGGTCTCAGCACTCACTAAATATCAGAAAATCCATACATGAGAGAAACGTATGTGAATGTGGTATATGGCAGAAGTCTTCAAAATTCAAAGTTCAAAATTCACACCCTACTGTTGGTCAGAGAATTCATCCTACTGAGAAACGATACAAACATCATGAGTGTGGCAACATCTTAGGCCTCATGAGAAAATTCATCGTGGGTAGAAGACAGACATATATGTATTTATTAGGTCTATAGAACATGAATCAGTGCTCACTTCGGCAGCACATATACTAAAATTAGAACATGAATTCATTCTAGAAAGATTCCTCACCAATTTCACAAGTGTTTAAAAAAAAACAAAACAACCCTCTCCTCACAGCTCACATGTTGCCAGTAGTATCAGAGTATTTATCCTGGAGAAAACACACAGCAATGTAATGTGTGTGGCAAGGATCTTACCCAAAATAGGAACATAGTGGAGCCATACTTCCCAGACTCAGTGTTGTGGCAAATCCTTTACCTTGTTCACTATAGGTATTCTCTGATGACTTTAGTTCAGGTACTCAGCAACTGTAGTAAGTCCATATTTGAAGAGAAGCTATAGAGATCTTTTCATGTAAAAGAAACCCAAATTCTAACTCAACAAAGATGATTCTTTAGGACAGTAGTCCACCATCTCTTTGGTCTCCTGGCTTTCTGAATAAAGTCACTATTCGTTGCCCAACAAGTAGTCTCTCAGTTTATTGAGCTGTTGTGTGGTGAGCTCTAAGAGCTTGGCTTTGGTAATACATTGATCAAACGCATTTGCTACATGCGTTTCATGATGGTCTCTGGGAAGGAATCAGTGAGATGAAGGGGCTGACTTCATTAGATATGATTCATTCACTTCCATGTGTCCTGGAAAAACACACAGCGTGAATTAGGAAATTCAATAGCGTGTGTGAATTAGCAACAGGGAGGGCGGAAAATAACATAAAGCTAGGACATGACTCATGGTCAGTAGGATCAGGAAGCCCTTCCATACATAGTCCAGCCTATTATAAAACATAATGTTCTACCAACTGACCTTGAATAGAGTAGGCAAGATGTTAAAAGGACTGGGCTTTTCATAGAGGAGAGGGACAGTTACCAGGGACTGATGGTATGCTAGGAATGATGCATAGGAAAAGGGTCATGTTCTCCATTGGATAGAAATAACTGTTGTATGTATGATTAAAGAACAGTTACTCTTATTTGTGGAAGTTGAAGACAGAGCTGTCACGGTCTTTGTAGACCAGGACCTGGGGACTGGAATTGATGAGAAGAAGGATGCAGGGGACCCAAGTCTCGAGTGAAACAGGGTTGCTTTATTTGCAGAAATGCATGTTTAGTATATCTTCATTCAAGGCAGCTTTAGGCAGTTAAAAAAAAAAAAAAAAAAGCAAAACCAAAGCCAAGCAAACAGCAATCTTCAAAGGGCCAAAAAGCATACCATAGCCTGAGAAAGAGGGGCATTACTGAAAAGATTACCTTTAAGTAAAATGTCACGGAAGGGAGTCACTGAAAGAAATCCAAGCAGGTGCCCTTTCTCATGACCTCAGTCCTGAGAATTGCCTGCAGCTCTGCTCATTCCTGTTTTCCAAGGACTGGTAAGGAATAGAGAGTCCTTGAGAAACAGCACACAAAAGAAGAAACTAACATATTGGATCCCTTAAAGTTGAACGTCCCCTGACAATCCCCCCTCGTTTATTTTTTCATAATTGGAGACGACTGTAGACACTTTTGTGAAAGAGGCCCTGACCAATTGAGTTTGTTTAGTTGGAACAATTTTAGTTGAAAGGCATCAGTATATTACAAATACAATCTCCAGGATAATTATGGTTCCAGATCCATTACTATGTGTAATGCCTTGAAACCATCTGTGAGGGTCTAGCCCAGATAATTGATCAGCTAGCTGTTCAGCTATGGTTTCCAAATTGTTGGAAGAGGGTAGACTCTTAGAGAAGGTTTCAAGGATTTCCTTTTGCAACAATTGTACATTTAAGGAAGTATTATTATCCATATCTTGCAAATGAAATTTGATTTGTTCCCAATTGTAAGCACTGTGTTTGAACCAAAGAGAAGTGATACAAAATTGAGTGCAATTCCAATCACAATTTAATAATACTTGTTTTTGTAAATCTATTAATTGGTCTCCAACCCATTGGATCCTGTTTTTAATTCCTGAATTTTATCTTGAACTTTTTCATCTATCTGAACCTGAGTGATCCATATAATAGTATGAGCATCTTTAGTCCAATTTTGAATAAAGTTTTGTGTTTAAAGTTTGTAAAGCAATGTGTGCGACAGTGGCAGTGGTGCAAATGGCTATTAACCCGAAAATGCCAAGAATGAACCATCTGATAAATCGCCTAGATCGTCAGAGTAACTTAGGGAGTAACTGGGAGGCAAGTCTTGCCATGGGACCCTCTTTCCAGGGTCGTTGGAGATCTACTGGCAACCACAGACTATGTCGAGATCGAAGAATCAAAAGGGATTCATTCTTTTAGTAAAATAGAGGAATTAAGACAAGTATACAGTTTGCAAATATACAAGTCACAGAACGTTAAGTGTTATTAAATTGTAAGTTTCCTATGGCTATAACAAAAGGAAGGGGAACACAAGCTTGTATAAAATATGAATGATTGTAATGGAAGGAATAGTTTCTCAGGTCCCTGTAAAATATCCAGTGCAAGTTCCAAGTTTTTCAGTATTTGGAGCAAGTTTCCAGATGTCCCACTGTTCAGGCCTAATTCATTTATTGAGGATGATTTGAGGGTGAAGAGGTGCCATTCCGCCATCAAGCCAGGCAAGGAGTCCTTTGTCATGGAAGTTTTCCATTGAACTGTTGGTAATCTTCCATGTTACTTGAGTAACGTAATCACACATAGTACTATTAATATCATCTGAGCAGTTAGATAACCACATACCATAGGGTCCCCAATCAACAATGGTATAATTAGCCACAAACATTAATTTCCACGATTTAGCCTTATATCTATCTCAATAAACAGGATTATACTTAAAGTCCTTTTAAGTAAACCCTTTGCATTCCAACTTTTGTCCTTTCCTAGAGTTTTGGTAGTATTGACATGGTTCTCATAAAGGGACAGGGCAGTAAACAGTCTAAACGATGTGCGGAAGTTCTTTTTTTGGAGGCAGGATGAAAGCCCACGTTTGTTGACTAACATTAATACATGATTCTGCTGGGCCCATGCATAAAGGAAGGATTTTATAGGCTAGAGGAATGTTAATTAATCTTCCTTCTTCCTCAGGATGAGAGGGCCCCTCCAAACTCCAAGGAGGAGGCATATGACTGAGTCATTAGTGGATACGACCGGTCCTATATCTGTCCATTCTACAACTTGCAATAAAGTGGGGTTAGGTATATAAGCCCAGTAAGTGTGATTAATCAGGTCAGCCTGAGTGGGGGAAGGAAAAGCAAGCAAAGCAAGCATAGCGACAAAAATATTTTCTGGATTCCGCGGCATTCCCTGTTGAGAAACTAGATTTTCAGCTTGATTAGTAAGGGTTTTTATCTGTCCCCAAGTGGGAAGATCATAAGGTCTATGACCTTGAGTGTGGCGTTTCTTACAAAATTTTAAAGTTGCCATGGCTTGTACTGAAAACTCCTCCTCCTGGGGATTTAACCTACCAGGGTCCAGACCCGGCAAGATCCAGGGATACCCTCAAGATGAACGGCGTCGGCAAGGGGGGAGGAGAGAGAGAGAAGAAAGAATAGAGGCTGATATTCCTTAGTTTACACAGAAAGCCAAAAGCCCCAGACAGGGACTTGCTCAGTTCACAGAGGCCACAGGCGCCCTCTCGCCGGAGTGAAGACGCAGAGTGCCTTCTCCATCGGGTCTTAGAAGCCCAGGCAGAAAAGTGAACTCAAAGAGCCCCTGTGCTCCAAGGGATCAGCCTGAAAAAGAGGGAGAGAGAGGGAGAAATGGAAAGAGAAAGAAAGAATGGCACGGGGAGACCAAGCTTTGGTAAGCAAGGCCTGTAACTTTATTTAAAAAGGAACTTTTATACCCTGACTTGTACATAGAGGGAAATGAAAAATGCAAAGTCATGCAGAGTTAGCCAGCAGTTTTGCCCTTATCGAAACCAGGATTTTTTTCTGCATACATTTTCCATAAACAATGTTGTGTACATTATCTTTTGGCCTTGGAGGCCTATGGACATTTTATCACCCTCTTTTGATAAAGCCTGCTCAGCCAGAAAACTTATTTTCCCTTGAAGTATTTTTTCTTTATATTTCTAATCTATTTCCGCCTCAGAAAGTGCTAAACAGTTACATTCTCACTGAGCAAAGGTGCAATGAGTTACAACAAAGAAAGAACCAATTAGCTCAAAGGTCTGACGTGGTTAATTCCAAGGCTACTACTTGTTTTTCTTACATTCCAACTACATTAACTATTGCAGGTGCATAGTGGGTAAGGGATATGGGAAGTTGGCAGCAAGCATTGGCTCAACAATGAAATCCTACACCTGCACTATTCTAATCATTTTTAACTCTTTGAAAGGTTCCATATTTTTAGAATGTTTTAGGCTTCTCGTGCCTCTCACGACTGGGAGGCTGTGAACAATCACATGCGTAGGTGCAAGAGTCTGGATAAACGTGTCAGGCAAGCTAGAAAGCCATCAGAGGGGTTTGAGTTGAAACACTCCTATCATGGCCAGGAGACTTATTAGCTAGAGCCCTAAGTTGACTTTCTCCAGAGAAAGGTGGTCAGGGATAGCCCCCTGTTAATGTCAGAAGATTTGATGAAAGGCATAAAATAGACAGATTCTGGTTTTGGGGTAGATGCTCGAGCAGGTCCAGCAGGTCCCTTGAGTCCTGATCAGCCTTGCTCATCAGGTCTCCACATGACCTTGTCATGGGTGGGATCTCCCATGCTGGCTCCTGGCATTCACTGTTTCTTCTCTGTCTTGAATGCTGGTGGATCCCCTGGGGCGGATCTTCCAGAAAGGAAGACAACTGATTTCGTTGGGTCCATCTGGATAAATACAACCATACCCTTTTCCCTGTAATATTAATTTTCCAATTTCCATTGTTTAGTCAACCCATCTTTATATCAAATGCGCAGAGGAAGGGAGGTATCCTTTAATGCCTCGAAATGTTTTTCTGCTTTTGTCAAAATATCCCCTTACAGTAAGTTAAAAATTTTTTTAAACAAATAAAGCTGTATTAGCAATAGTTACAGGATTAAAGAATATATTCTGTTGCAATCTGTTGGGGTCATTTAATGGACTGGAACCTGGCAGTCTGTTGTTGACGATAAGAAAGAGAAACAGAGAGAGAGAAAGAAAGAAAGACACAGGGACTGGAGCTCTGGTGCAGGAAAGGTGCTTTAATGATCTTTCTGTGAGTATATTAGACTGTTGCACAAGAAATTTCTTTTGATAATGATAAAGATCAGAAAGCCAAAT
Organism: Kobus ellipsiprymnus; assembly: GCA_006410655.1. Taxonomy (NCBI): domain Eukaryota; kingdom Metazoa; phylum Chordata; class Mammalia; order Artiodactyla; family Bovidae; genus Kobus; species Kobus ellipsiprymnus. The sequence goes on from SJYR01005230.1 coordinate 34,518, forward strand.
GTACAGCAACTGTTACCAAGGGAACAAGGGATTAATAGTGGTGACAAGGTCAGGAGACAATCCATATCTCAAGAAAGAGGATCAAGACTAAGCAGCTTTGTCATAAGGAGAATGTTTACTGAAGGAGATTCAAGCCTGTCTCATCCTATGACCTCAGTCCTGGGAGTGGTGTGCCATTCCACTGGTTTCTGACAACAGAAACTGATAAGGAACAAAGGATTTATGAGAAAGAGCATGTAGGAATCCTCCTGTTAGACATTCCCTGACAATTCCCCCTCATTTATTTATAATAATTGTAAAAACGGTTCTGACCATTTGAATTTGTTTAGTTTTAACAATTTTTGCATGAAGGCAATGGTAAATTACAAATATATTGTCAAGGCAATCAGCAAAATTACAGTTCCAGACCCGATGCTGTGAGTAATGCTTTGAAACCATCCACGTGGGTCTAGCCCAGATAATTGATCAGCTAGTTGTTCAGCTCAAGTTTCCAAATTAGTGGAAGAGGGCAGATTTTTAGAAAAGGTTTCAAAGATTTCTTTTTGTGATAATTGTACATTCAGAGAAGCATTGTCATGTATGTTTCATAAAGGAAATTTGATTTGTTCCGAGTTGCAGGTACTATTACTGAATTGAACAGGAGTAACACAAAATTGAGTAGAATTCCAATGACATTTTAGCAGCACCTGTTTTTGTACATCTATTAATTGGTCTCCAACCCATTTGATGGCAGTTTTTAGTTTCTGTATTTCATCTTGAATATCCTCATCTATCTGAGCCTGAGTGGCCAACATAATATGAGCATCTTTAGTCCAATTTTGGATCAAATTATGTGTTTGAATTGAGGTTTGTAAAGCAGTGCCAGTGATGGCAGCAGTGGTGCAAATAGCTATTAATCCCAAAATGCGAAGAATCAGCCATCCAATGAATCATTTAGATCGCCAGAGCAGTTTAGTAAGTAACCAGGAAGCAAGTCCCGCCATGGGACCTTCTTCCCAGGGCCGCTGGAGATTTACTGGTAACCACAGACCTATGTTCAGATCGAAGAATCAAAAGGGATTCATTTCTGAAGGAAACAGAAGAGTTAAGTATATAATTTGCAATTTATACCAGTTACAGAATGTAAAGTCTTATTGAATTATAAACTTCCTATAGCTATAAAAAAGAAAGGGGAACACAAGCTTGTATGAAATACGGCTAAAGAAATAGTTTCTATGACTACAGTTGGTCCCTGTGAAATGTCCAGTCCAAATCCCAAGTTCTTGGGTGGATGCAGAAAGTTTCCAGATGTCCCATTGTTCAGGCCCAATCTGTTTATTAAGGACGATTTGAGGACGAGGAGGTGCCACTCCACTGTCAACCACCCACGAAGTCCTTTGTCATGGTAATGTTCCATTGTAGTGTTAGTAACCTCCTATGCTACTTGAGTAGCATAATCACACACAGTACTGTTAATATCATCTGAGCAGTTAGATAACCACATACCATGGGGTCCCCAATCGACAATTGTATGATTAGCCAAAAACATTAATTTTCCTGATTTGCCCTGACATTTGTCCCAACGAACCGGAGTATATTTAAAGTTCTTATTAGTAAACCCTTTGCATAGTGTTCTTTGTCCTTTCTCTAACGTTTCAGTAGTATAAACATGGTTCATGGACAAAGAAAGGGCAGTAAATAATCTAAGCTATGCAGGGCAAAAGCCCAAGTTTGTCAGCTAACATTTATGCATAATTTTGCTGGGCCCATAGACGAAGGACTTCATAACCTGCTGGTGCTGCTGCTAAGTCACTTCAGTCGTGTCCGACTCTGTGTGACTCCCTAGACAGCAGCCCAGCAGGCTCCCCTGTCCCTGGGATTCTCCAGGCAAGAACACTAAATGCATGAACGTGAAAAGTGAAATTGAAGTTGCTCAGTCGTGTCCAACCCTCAGCGACCCCATGGACTGCAGCTTTCTAGGCTCCTCCATCCATGGGATTTTCCAGGCAAGAGAACTGGAGTGGGGTGCCACTGCCTTCTCCGCTTCATAACCTAGAGAGATATTTATTAGTTTGCCTTCTTCTTTAGGGTGTGAGGGCCCTTTAAGGCTCCAGGGAGATGGCATATATATTGAGTCATTGGTTAATACGATTGGTCCTTTCTCTGTCTATTGTACAACCTGAAGTTAAGGGGGGTTGGGTATGTAATTCCAGTAAGTGTGAGTAATTAGTTCAGCTTTAGGCGCAAGAAAGCAAAGCAAGCAGGGCAACAAAAATATTTTCAGGACTCCGAGGCATTCTCTGCTGAGAAACCAGATTTTCAGCTTGATTATTGTAAGGGTTTTTATTTGTCCCCAAGAGGGGAGATCATAAGGTTGATGCTGCTGAGGGTGGTGCTTTCTGGAGATCTTTAGAGCCGCCATGGCCCATATTGGAATTTCTTCCTCCTGGGGTTTTTGTTGTCTCGTCTCTATCTTGAAGACCAGAGGCCTCATTGGGTCAGATCTTCCGAAGAGGAAGCCATGTGAGTTCGTTGGATTCATCTGGGGAAATACAAGCATACCCCTTTCCCTGTAAGATTAATTTCCCATATTTGCATTGTTTATTCAACCTGTCTTGGTACCAAATGGGCAGAGGAGAAGAGTCCTTCAATTCCTCGAAATGGTTTTCTGCTCTTGTCAAGATATCTCCTTGCGGTAAGTTTAAAACATTTAAAACAAACAAAGCTATATTAACAATAGTTAAAGGCTCAAAGAACATATTGCATTGGAATCTAGTAAAGTCTGCTCTGGGTAAGGAAGATAAAAGTGTTCCTGTGTATTCCCCCTTATTTAATTTTTTATTTGTAGTTTCAGTGTGTAATGTGTTTAACTATGTCTTGTGTTTGTGGATTATAAGGAATGTCTGTAATCTGTTTAATAGAGAATGAATGTAAAAATTGTTTGAACTGCTTAGAAATATAAGCAGGGCCATTGTCTGATTTTATAGACTTAGGTGTTGTCATAACAAAGTAAGCTAACAGGTGGGTTATAACATGTTGTGTAATTTCACCTTGGAGAGGTGTGGCCCATATAAAAGAAGAATTTGTATTGATCAAGACATGTAAGAAGGAAGAGGAAGAAAGTTTAGGGCAATGAGTTAGCATTTTATAGATTGGTGAATATATTTATTATATATTATATTTATTATATATACATTTATATGTATTTATTAATAGTCTAAAATCTCTTTAGTTTTTATGTAAGAAAAAGTTTTTGTAAGAGGAATTTAGTGTTCAGTATGTTTTAAAATCTTACTTTATTTGGAAATGACCTAGCTATTTAATAGATGTGTATAAGAGACAGGGGTCATGTTCTCCATTGGATAGAAATAACTGTTGTATG
>SJYR01005230.1:37927-59692 GCA_006410655.1 Kobus ellipsiprymnus
TTTTATGAATTTAAGTTACCCCAATCCTAAGAGATTATTTGATAGACATTTAAAAAATATAATTATTTTTAATAGAGTTTATCTAAAAGTTGTCATCTCATTTATATATTCATACATATATAAAGAGTTACTATTTTGTTGAGAAATTTAGTTTACCTTAAATCTAGGCACAATAAAAGTATTATATAATGTTGATTTCAGACATGTCCTAATTAGATTAGCAACCAATTATATTTAAATTACATTTATATTTAAATAAACATTATATTTAATATTGAATATTTTTGTTCACATGAACTTGAATTTAAATAAAGCTCATTAATTTCATATTATCAAAAAATGACATACATTGAGACATAGATAATTTTAGATAGACAGATATAGTTTTCCACTTGAAATTTAAAATCTCTTTTTGATATATATATATATATATTTTTTTTTTTCCCCCTGAGTTCCACCAATTTTTTTATGGCTGGAGTCCCAGATACAGTGGGCTGTGTATCCAAAGTACATGATAAGAGTTAACTTTAGGTTTTTTCTTAGGTCTGTTTTTGTTTCCCAGGCATAATTGGAGCTCCAAAAAAGTATTTTAACAAGTTAACCTTTCCTAACTGCACGTGTAAGAAGAACCGGTTTTGCAATTTCAAAAAAGATTTTATTTTAATCAGTTTTCTCTGGAGTCTAAAGAATGAACATCATGGCCATTCAGTGTCAAAACTATCACTTCTCCTTTTTGTAGTTATAGTATATTATTAATGATATATGCGTGAGGGCATTGCTGTCACATTGGATGTAAAGCATTGGCTACAAAATTTTGACAAATAGGACTGTTAAGTATACCTTGAGGTAACACAGTCTATTGAAATCTTTTATGAGGCCTGATGTGATTAGGAAAAGGGAGAGAGAAAGTGAGTCTCTCTCGGTCGAAAGGATGTAAAGGTATATTTAAAAAGCAATCTTGTAAATCAGTAATAATAATGTGCCAATTTTGAGGAACAGTAGTAGGGGATGGGATCCCTGGTTGTAGTGCACCCATTGGTTTCATAGATGCATTAACTTTTCTAAGGTCTGTTAAGAGATGTCATTTGCCAGATTTCTTTTTTATTACAAAAATAGAGGAGAGTTCCAAGGAGAGTAAGATTCCTCAATATGTTTTAATTCTAATTGTGTATCTATAAGTTGTTTAGTAGCCTGTAATTTTTCCTTCGTAAGGGGCCACTGCTCTGTCCAAATAGGCTCATCATTCTTCCAAGTTATTTTAAGAATTGCTTTGTTCGTTAAATGAGCAGTGGCCCCTGGGAAAAATGTGGAATGTATATCTGAGTTTGCCATTGTATAAGTAAGTCCCTTCCTATTAAATTAAGGGGTGCGTCTATCACATAAGGTCTTAATGTTGCAGACTGGCCTTTTGATCCTTCATATGGATAGATTTGAATATTTTGATAAATTTCTTGTACTTTGGTTTGAGACATTCCTGCAATTTGGCAAGAGATTTTTTGTATAGGCCAGGTTTGGGGCCATAAGTGTTTGGAAATAATTGTAATATCAGATCCAGTGTCGAGGAGACCAGAAAGTCTTGTACCATTAATTCTGATATTTATATGTGGTTGGGCATATTGAGATAACAATGATATCCATAAGGATTGTTTTTGATCTGCTGAATCTGCTTGTCCATACATTATTAGAGGAGTTAATAGAAATGTAAGGCAAAAGAAGTAATTGAGCAATTTTGTCCCCCTTTTTGAACTGCCATAGAATCTGAGAGGATATCATAATTTGAATCTCTCCTTTATAATCTGAATCAATTACTCCAAAGTGAACAGTAATTCCTTTAGAAGTCAAACTAGATTGGCCAAATAAAAGACTGAAGGTTTGTGGGGGCAGGGGTCCAAAAAGTCTGGTAGGTACTCTAGAAGGGACTTGAGGGTAAAGGGAAAAATCATTTACTGGTATATCGACGGCAGGACTGCCAGATGTTGAGTTTGAGGGAAGAGTGAACTAAGCAGGGTGACAATACACAGTCTTCACGTACTCCTTTTCCTATTTGGAACCAGTCTGTTGTTCCATGTCCAGTTCTAACTGTTGCTTCCTGACCTGCATACAGGTTTCTCATGAGACAGATCAGGTAGTCTGGTATTCCCATCTCTTTCAGAATTTTCCACAGTTTACTCTGATTCACACAGTCGAAGGCTTTGGCATAGTGAATAAAGAAGAAGTAGATATCTTTCTGAAACTCTCTTGTTTTTTTGATGATCCAGAGGATGTTGGCAATTTGATCTCTGTTTCCTCTGCCTTTTCTAAAACAGCTTGAACATCTGGAAGTTCATGGTTCACATATTGCTGAAGCCCGGCTTGGAGAATTTTGAGCATTACTTTACTAGCGTGTGAGACGAGTGCAATTGTTTGGTAGTTTGAGCATTCTTTGGGATTGTAATGAAAACTGACCTTTTCTAGTCCTGTGGCCACTGCTGAGGTTTCCAAATTTGCTGGCATATCTTGGGCAGCTTTAAAAATTTATATATCTTGTCTTTCCTATTCTATTGTTTTCCTCTGTTTCTTTGCATTGATCCCTGAGAAAGTCTTTCTTATGTCTCCTTGTTATTCTTTGGAACTCTGCATTCAAATGGGTATATCTTTCCTTTTCTCCTTTGCTTTTCGCTTCTCTTCTTTTCACAGCTATTTGTAAGGCCTCCTCAGACAGCCATTTTGCCTTTTTTGCATTTTTTTTCTTGGAGATTGTCTTGATTCCTGTCTCCTGTACAATGTCACAAACCCCCATCCATAGTTCATCAGGCACTCTATCAGATCTAGTCCCTTAAATCTGTTTCTCACTTTCACTGTATAGTCATAAGGTATTTGATTTAGGTCATAACTGAATTGTCTAGTGGTTTTCCCTTCTTTCTTCAATTTCAGTCTGAATTTGGCAGTAAGGAGTTCATGATCTGATCCACAGTCTGCTCCCTGTCTTATTTTGCTGACTGTATAGAGCTTCTTCATCTTTGGCTGCAAAGGATATAATCAATCTGATTTCAGTGTTGACCATCTGTTGATGTCCATGTGTAGAATCTTCTCTTGTGTAGTTGGAATAGGGTGTTTGCTATGACCAGTGCATTCTCTTGGTAGAACTCTGTTAGCCTTTGCCCTGCTTCATTCTATACTCCAAGGCCAAATTTGCCTGTTATTGCAGGTGTTTCTTGACTTCCTACTTTTGCATTCCAGAAGGCTTCAGATAGAAAAGCGAAATGTTTCAATTTGTGTATAAAATATAATTTTACCAAATTGCTGTCATAATTATTTTCCGAGGAAGGTTTTTTTTCCTTACACCTGGATAACACATATTCAAACCAGTAATTTTTCGGATACAAACCATAAAATTTATAAGCATATTCATCAGTCCTTCTGTTAAGCTTTGTGAAGTCATCAGGTTTTCCATTAGAATCCTTACCCAGTTCAGAAACTGGTATTTATTCGAAAGTCCTTTCTATAAATCTTCTTGAAGAGCAAGTATCTTTGCAAAACTTGATTAGTGCTATGACAATATTTTGAAATAGTAATTAGAATTAAGCCTGATAACATTTTACCCAAACATATCAGAATTTTAGCAGCACCATATGGTTTCTTTGATATCTATATTAGTAACATTTACCATACAATATAACTCGAGACTTATTACTCACTTGCCAATACTTCCCATGTCATTCTGTATAGAAAATGAGCCTAATTAGTGTAATATCTCTCTTTGGGGTGTTTCAGGGGCCCTCTGAAGCATCCCAAAGTTAGCTAGAAATCAAGTTCTGCATTACAATGACTTAGGAAGTTTTGTCAACAAATATCAAATAGGTTTAGAACACTCAGTCAAAGAGGATTATAGGTCGTTGTGAAACAATAGCTATTCATATAGCCAAAGTAACAATGAAAGATTTCAGAACAGATCATTTAAGAGATAAAGAAACTGTAATCTGTTATCAAAGGCAGTTCACCATCTGAAGAAAAGGTGTCATCTTAACAGGCAGAAAAGCTAAATTCAAATATTGCAACAGACAGAAAAGCGAAATTCAAAGCTAAATAAGTTTTACTTTATTTAAAAGGCAAAGTTAATTAAATTTATTTTACACTTCTTTTAAACCATGTAAAAACTCACTTCTCTTGGTTCACTTTTCGCAAACCTTATCACTTTCTGTACCCATTACTTTGTTCTTCCATCCTAAGGAGCCACCTGTAAGTCAGGCTTACTTCCTTTCCCTTCACAAAATGCAATTCCATTCCTCATACCTTCTTTACTGAAAACACACTTCCTACTTTCCTTGAGCATCCATGAATTGACTTTTTTTTTTTTTTGGCAAGTTGGTCCATTTCTAATACTGAGTCAAAAGAAGCTGTTTTTCGCCTCCCAAAATGCCCGGCCCTTCTTATTGAGGTTAACATATTTCAGAACTTCCAGTAAGCAGTTGCTGTGACTGGGTAAAGTTGCCCCAGGTCCATCCTCCAGGAACTGCTGTCATTATCGGCATTGCCATCCAGTCTTTAAGGGGGATGTCAGCCTGGATCTGCTGTGTAATTATTGCAGAGCTCCAATTTGCTTTAGCCGTGTCCACAGTTCCGCTCTTTCATGCATATTTACTAGATCAGTGCATCCACCTATGCACTCTTTTTTGTTTTAATTTAAATTTTTATTTTAATTGGAGGCTAATTCATCTATGGGTGTGAGATTTGGACTGTGAAGAAAGCTGAGTGCTAAAGAATTGATGCTTTTGAACTGTGGTCTTGGAGAAGACTCTTGAGAGTCTCTTGGACTGCAAGGAGATTCAACCAGTCCATTCTGAAGGAGATCAGCCCTGGGATTTCTTTGGAAGGAATGATGCTAAAGCTGGAAACTCCAGTACGTTGGCCACCTCATGCGGAGAGTTGACTCACTGGAAAAGACTCTGATGCTGGGAGGGATTGGGGGCAGGAGGAGAAGGGGACGACAGAGGATGAGATGGGTGGATGGCATCACAGACTCGATGGACGTGAGTCTGAGTGAACTCTGGGAGTTGGTGATGGACCGGGAGGCCTGGTGTGCTGCAATTCATGGGGTCGCAAAGAGTTGGACACGACTGAGCAACTGAACTGAACTGGTTGTATTAATTTTGCCATGCATCAATATGAATCCACCATGGGTGTACACGTGTTCCCGATTCTGAACCTTCTTTCCACCTCCCTCCCCATACCATCCCTCTGGGTCATCCCAGTGCACCAGCCCCAAGCATCCTGTATCCTTCATCGAACCTGGACTGGAGATTCACTTCTTATATGATATTATACATGTTTCAATGCCATTCTCCCAAACATCCCACCCTCTGCCTCTCCCACAGAGTCCAAAAGACTGTTCTATACATCTGTGTCTGTTTTGCTGTCTCGCATACAGGGTTATCATTACCATCTTTCTAAATTCCAAATATTTGTGTTAGTATACTGGATTGGTGTTTTTCTTTCTGGCTTACTTCACTCTGTATAATCGGCTGCAGTTTCATCCACCTCATTAGAACTGATTCAAATGTATTCTTTTTAATGGCTGAGTAATGCTCCATTGTGTATATGTACCACAGCTTTCTTATCCATTCATCTGCTGATGGACATCTAGGTTGCTTCCATGCATCCACCTATGCACTCTTAACCGATGAAGACCCGAGGTACCGTTGTGGCTCCTGTGAGCTGCTGCAGGTGATTTTGAATCTCTTTGGTGTCACTGTTGGCTGTGATATCGACAAATTCCTAAAGCCCTTGTTTGAAGGGCAGTTGACTGAGGAACTCCTGAGTCCTTCTGCAGTAGGGGCAGGTTGGCTTGATGAACACGACCAACTTCCCAGACTGGATCTTGCTGTTCATGAATGCCTGAGCCATGCTGCCTCCACCTGGAGGACACCTTAACTGCCAAGAACTGACTTTTATGTTAGCATTTTATAGATTGGTGAGCATAAATACCAGTGATAATTTCTAAAACCTTTGGTTTCTTAGAGAGAACATTTTAGGATGGCACCAAACAAAATGAGGGCAAAATGAGGACTGTAGCCCAGGAGGCAGCATCTCAGATAGCTCTGAGAGACTGCTTCAAAGCAGTAGTGGGGAAGGTCAATATATAAGGTTTTGGTGAAGGGGAAGTTCAATACCATGAAGCACTTATTTTACAAAAGGTTTTTTGTTAGTCATGAGGATATGATGTCACCATAAAGGGATTTAGTGCTTCTCTAGATAGGAGGAGATGCAGTGATTGAGACCATAAAATCTGTTCCTAAAAACATTAAAAAAAAAAATCCAATTGTCTAAAGACCCATCTCACCGGATTCTCTTGAGCGTGGAGTGCCTCACTCCACAGCTGTTGAAGGGCAACAGCTATAGGAGCATGGGGTTCACTCTCCATAGAGGCAGACGGGAAACGCCTCTGTTTTCAGTCACTGGCAGTGCTCCTGGTCAATCCCACTTTGTAGTTGACAGGCGTTTGCTATGACCAGTGCGTTCTCTTAACAAAATCGTTAGCTTTGCCCTGCTTCATTCTGTACTCCAAGGCCAAACTTGCCGGTTAATCCGGATATCTCTTGACTTCCTACTTTTGCATTGCAGTTCCCTATGATGAAAAGGACTTTTTTTTTTTTTTTTTTTTTTTTTTTTGGTGTTGCTTCTATGAAACCTGTAGGTCTTCATAGAACTGTTCAACTTCAGCTTCTTTGGCTTTACTGGTTCGGGCATAGACTTGGATTACTGTGATATTGAATGGTTTGCCTTGGAAATGAACAGAGATCATTCTGTCGTTTTTGGGATTGCATCCAATACTGCATTTTGGCGGAGAACGCAATGGCACCCCACTCCAGTACTGGAGAATCCAGCCTGGAGGATCCCATGGACTGAGGAGCCTGGTCCAGGAGCTGCAGTCCATAGGGTCGCAAAGAGTTGGACACGACTGAGCAAGTTCCTTTTCAGTTTTCACTTTCACGCCTTGGAGAAGGAAATGGCTTGGAGAAGGAACACCCACTCCAGTGTTCCTGCCTGTAGAATCCCGGGGACAGGGGAGCCTGGTGGGCTGCCATCTATGGGGTCTCACAGAGTCGGACATGACTGAAGTGACTTAGCAGCAGCAGCAGCACCAATAAGTTGGAAAAATGAATTTCACCTTTCAAAGATTAAGGAGCTGAGTGGGTTTTTTGTTTTGTTTTCATACTTTGTGCTGCCTAAAAAAACTTGATGGCTCAATTTACTTATCAGATTTTTTTTCAACATTTTATGTCTAATCAGATACTTTCAGCAAGGCTGCATATGGGCTTTATTATCACATCTGTGCCATATTAGAACTAGAGAGAGAAAAGTGAAGACTGGCTCACTCTAGTTCTTATCATCAATATCATAATGCAGAGTTTAATTTAAAAAATGTAAATGTCTACACTAAGTATAGCTTTTCTCCTTCATCTTTTATATTTGGTTTCAACTGTTTAACAAGTTTTTTCTTTTCCAAATTAAAGCAAAAACCACTCAAATGCACTAAGAGTTTATGGAGCTGGTCAGTATAATTCACTCATTTCCAGATAAGAAAACTGACAACCAAAAAAAAAAAAAAAAAAGCCACCTGCCTAGTAAGAGCAGAGCCTAAAACAGAATCCAGGTCACCAGCGTCTCTCCTACTCCACTGTGGTCATTATACACCACAATATTTAGCATCTGAGCTAAGTCATATTCAGGTGTCTAATAGCCACAAGCTAAAATCAACTGTGGGCCTAAGTAGAACTTCCAGACATTCAAGCTGGATATAGAAAGGGCAGAGGAGTCAGAGATTCCTCCTCCTGCTTAAGTGAGATAAAAATGTCTGACACTTGCAGCCTATTTCCTCCATTTGGAGACCCCTGGCCTTCCTGCCTTTTACCCTCTCACTGACTCAGTATTTTCTTAATGGAATAAAACAATAAATTTTGGACTTTGTTAATAAGTACATATCGAAAATTAATGATAAAAATCACATTATTATTTGTAAAATATATTTATTTCCTGTACTCTGACTTCATTGCTTCAGTGTCTTTTCCCTAGTTCTGGCGATTGGTGGCCACTCTCTGGTTCCGGTGCGCACGCTTCTCATTGTGGTGGCTTCTCTTGTCTTGCAGCCCAGGCTCTAGAGCACGCTGGCTTCAGTAGTTTCACCTCCTGGATTCTACAGCTCTGGCTCAGGAATTGAGACTCACGGGCTTAGTTGCCCCTCAGCAAGTGGGATCTCAGACCAGGCAACAACTCACATCTCTTACATTGCCCAGTGGATTCTGAACCACTTACCTGTAGGGAAGCCCACATATTTTTAAATACAGTTATTTTATAAAGATTGGAAGAAATCTTCTGTATGTTATTTTCTGCTTGTATTATTATTATTATTATTAGTTTTTGAACTAGAATAAGATAATGTTGAGGAGTTCCCTGGTAGTAGAGTGGCTAAGAATGTGCCTACCAGTGTAGGATGCACGGGTTCCATCCCAGGTCTGGGAAGATGCCTTAGAGCAGCTAAGCCCATGGGCGACAACTACTGAGCCTGTGCTCTATAGCCTGGGAGCCATTACTACGGAAACCCGCACTCTCTAGAGCCTGTCTCCAAAACGAGAGAAGCCACTGCAAGGAGAAGCCTGTGTACCGCAGCTGCAACTAGAGAAAGCCCACTCACAGCAACAAAGACCCAACATAAGCAAAATAAATAAGCTTTGAAAAAGGAATAGAATGTTGACAAAGTTACTGAAGGAAGAAGTAAAATGAAAGAAGAGAATGGGAACCCACTCAGTATTCTTGTCTGGAGAATTCCATGGATAGAGTAGCTGGTGGCTGCTGTCAGTGGGGTTGCAGAGTCTGGCATGAGTAAGCAGGTAAACAACTTCCACACACAGCAGATTGAGCTCTGAAAAACAAATCTAAGCGTCTAACTTTCCTCATGCAGATTCTTCAGTGACTTCCAGTAGCTTTTGAAATACAGCCCTAAATCCATAGATCTTGCATAAATGAGCCTCTATCTGGCATCACCCCATCTACATTCCCCATGTCCCAGTCACACTGGCTGACTTTCTGTTCAGTACATATCTTCCTGCCTCAGAGCCGGCACTCAGGGTGTTCTCTCTGCTAGCAACACTCTTCCGTTTCCCACCTTGCCAATCCTAAGTGTTTCTTCCTCACAGAGACATTGTCTGATTTCTCATTGTAGGTTAAGACTTTGTGTTTAATCTTGTCTTAGCACCGGGCCTGTGTCAGAGCACTTATTTCTATAGTAACATTAAAATTGTGGATGAAATTGGCTGGCTGGGTGCTAGATTGTAACCTCCATCATGTTCACTGCTCTATTTCACGTTTGAGGCACAAAGCTGATGCTGAATGAATTTTGAAAGAATGAAAGAAAAAAAGACAACTCTTCTTGTTTTTATCAATTGTGTGTTTACACATGCATGCATGAATCCATGCATATGTAACTCCATTTTTTAATTATAAAAACATCATCTCATAAATAATGGTGTATGCTTTGTAGCAGTTGCAGTTCTATCTTAAGTGTATTTCATGGCATTAAGTTTTTTCTACATCATCACATGAATGATGTAAATTGTAGTAAGATTATTGACATCGTGTGGGTTTGCAATGGGAGAGGGTGTGACCCTGTATGGTGACCATTTATGCTGTTCTATTGTATTTCAGCTTCCTTGAACATGTTTCAGGTATTGTCAGGGAACTCTCTGTGGATGCACTTTCCTTCTCTGCTAGGTAACTGGTTGGTTCTTTAGGTTCAGTTGTCTCTCTCAAGCACCTGAGCTCAGATGCTGTTGCCTCATTTCTTAACTGTTTGATCTGAGCAGTTTCTTAGAGTGACAGAGTTTTCTCCCCAGTAAGGTGGAGACAGATCTTTCACTAATGTGCTGTTATGTTGATGACAAGTTCATCCGTGTGAAGTCTTTAGAGTAATGCTTAGTGTGTAGGACGTGCTGAAACACCTGTCATCAGTGTGATGATGTCGTCATCATCACAGTGTGTGTTCTTTTAAAGTCACCGTGGACTCTGTCATCTCTGAAGACACCAGTCTTGCTGTAACTCATCTAGATAGTGACACTATGTCACTCAGTGTGTTGAATGAACACTTCTGCATAGACAACCCAGTCTTGGTTTTAATTTGTGTATTTTTCATGTATTGTCGCTTCTTCCAGAATCCAACCTCTCTCTCTCGTATGTCCACATACATGACAAATTCATGTTGATTGCAGGATATCATAATCTTAGGGAAAAAGGGGAAATTATAAATTAGATTAGAGACCAACAGTTGGCTTCAGCCAGCTTTTAGTGGATCTATCAGAATATTACTTCAAGTGAATTGAGCTTTACCCCTCTCACCTCTTCTCATTTTGTGTGAAACTAAGAATCCTCCTCAGGGCCCATTGGTGGAATGTGTTTTCATTTCAGGCACAGTTGATCTTCAAGGATGTGTTCCTAGATTTCACTCCTGAGGAGTGGGAATGCCTGGACCCTGCCCAGAGGACCTTGTACCAGGATGTGATGGTGGAGACCCTCAGGAACCTGCTGTCTGTGGGTGAGGATCACTTCCCTCTGAAGTGGGGATCTGCCCTGGGGCACCTCTGCATGTTCCCTCTGTACCTTTTGAGATCTCCTCTTTTTCTTGACTAACCACAAAACCTTTCTGACTCACACATATAAAGCTTCCTGATTGGCAGCAGGAGTTTAAACTTGACTTTCCTTTAGGTGACCTGCCCACTGTGTGATGCACAAGGAGTTTCTCCCCAGCTTGAGTGCTTATAAAGCTGATTTCAAACGTTCAAATATCCAGTTGCCTGTTTTCTAGCCCTGTGTTCTTGGTTCAGTAGTTCTTAGGTAGAAACTAGATACCTGCTGTTCCCTGTGCCTTCAGAAGGAGGCAGATATTAAATTCATTTGAGAAGTATTTTTCTGTCAGTTTGTAATGTCCTCACTCCTTGGCTGACAAAAGAGCTGCGTTGTACACCTGCCAATGCAGGAGACATGGGTTCGATCCTTGGTCTGGGAAGATCCCACATGTCACAGAGCAGCTACGCCTGTGTGCCTCAACTACAAGCCAGCATTCTAGAGCCTGGAAGCTGCAACTACTGAGCCCACATGGGACAACTACTGAAGCCCGAGCACCCAGGAGAAGCCGCAGCAGGTGAGGAGCAGGAGCACTGCAACTGGAGCATAGCCCCTACTTGCTGAACTTGGAGAAAAGACCAAGCACCAACGAACATCACCCGAGCCCAAAGAAATGAACACACCAATGTATTAAAAATAACAGATACATTTATTTAAAAAAGAGAGAGAGACGTTGGATTCCGGAAGAAGCCACAGTATATGGCATTACTTCCGAGTAGGAAGTTCTGTTTCTGACCTGAACGTTATCTCCATTCTTGTGGCACAAGGAAGAAGACCCCTGGATTGTGGAGAATGAGGTGCTAGTAGCAAAAATCCAGATTAGTGGGATAGTATCCACAATGTGATCACAGGTCAGCTGTCACAAGGACAGAAAGGAGGCCACACCATTCATGGTGTTTGGGAAACTGTCCAAGTGGGAGAGTTCTGTGAGAAAACAGATGTTTAATGTTTGTGAACTCTCACAGGAGATTTTTTCTTCTCCCTAACCTACGGCTCTGTTCAACATGTGAAATGTACAGCACCTTCGAGTGGTGCTGTAGCCCCCACAGAGATGAAGCCAAGATTTTTTTTTTTTTTTTTGGCCTGTACTGGGTCTTTTTTGCTGTGTGGTCTTTTGTCTATTTGAGATGAGAGAGGGCTACTCTCTAGAGCAGAAAGCACGGTTACTCATTGTGGTGGCTTCTTTTATTGTCAAGCACAGGCCCTCGGCTGGAGAAGGCAATGGCACCCCACTCCAGTATTCTTGCCTGGAAAATCCCATGGATGGAGGAGCCTGGTAGGCTGCAGTCCATGGGGTCGCTAAGAGTCAGACACGACTGAGCGAATTCACTTTCACTTTTCACTTTCGTGCATTGGAGAAGGAAATGGCAACCTACTCCAGTATTCTTGCCCGGAGAATCCCAGGGTCAGGGGAGCCTGGTGGGCTGCCATCTATGGGATCGCACAGAGTCGGACGCGACTGAAGTGACTTAGCAACAGCAGTAGCACAGGCCCTAGGCGCGCAGGCTTGAGTAGTTTTACCCCACAAGCTCAGTGTCTGTGGCTCATCAACTTAGTCTCCGTGACATGTGAGATCTTCCCAGAACAAGAATCAAACTCATGTCTCCTGCATTACTTAGCAGATTCTTACCGTGGACCCACCAGGGTGTTAGGGAAATTAAATAAATAGTCTTGTTTAGGCTTCAAGACAAAGCAGTGCATTCCTCTGACCTTGCTTCTAACCTGCATGGAAACTGCCCTGAGTGTGAATGTCCTGACTGTCTCCTGTGAGTACAAGGCTTGCAGCACCATAGACAAGACAGGGGACAAATCTTGAGATTGTTCAGGCTTTGCAGGGGCCTTTGCCAACCAAGCCCCAGGCTTAGCACCATCCAAGTTGGCTCCTGGATCCTCTCTGCCCGCTGCTGCTAAGTCGCCTCAGTCATGTCCGACTCTGTGCGAACCCATAAATGGCAGCCCACCAGGCTCCCCTGTCCTGGGATTCTCCAGGCAGTAACAGTGGAGTGGGTTGCCATTGCCTTCTCCAATTCTCTCTGCCTTCTTTGAGGTAAATAAAGGTAGCTTAAAACTGCAAAAAGAACTATGCGATTTTTAATGATGATTATCCATATTACAATGTCATATTATATTTGGCTGATCAAATCTTCACTTTGTAGGTCGACTCTCTTTAGCCAGCCCACAGCTCCAATAGTGTCCCCATACTGCCCTTTCTCTCTCCATTCTTTGTCCTGTTGTGGCCTTACAGCCCTCCCAGCCCCTCTGTCTCCCTCTCCATCAGCTGGTCCCCTTCTAACTGCCCCTGTCTCTGAGGTGGGAGGGGGAGCCCAGGTTCCCCCACTCTAGCAAGTTTGTTAACCCCTTTAGGTTCTTCTGATCAAAGAACCCCATCTCCCTGGAGAGACGTTCTAAGATTTTTATCAGTCCTTCTGTCCCTGTTACCACAGTCAATTTGAGCACTGTTCAGTCTGTATTGTAGCCATAAAGCTATGACTACAGAAAGGAAAGATAACTTGTTTGATA
The DNA here is from genome assembly GCA_006410655.1 of Kobus ellipsiprymnus. Classification (NCBI taxonomy): domain Eukaryota; kingdom Metazoa; phylum Chordata; class Mammalia; order Artiodactyla; family Bovidae; genus Kobus; species Kobus ellipsiprymnus. The sequence continues at coordinate 51,101 of SJYR01005230.1, forward strand.
TAGGATGGCCATGATGTTTTTTAGACTCTGGAGTAGACTGGTTAAGATGATTTTTTTTTCCTTTGAAAGTGCAAAACCGGTTCTTTTTACATGTGGAATTAAAAACAGCAAGCTTGTTAAAAAGACCTGCCGAAAAAAAAGCTGAAAGTTAGCTTCCCAGATGACTGTAGTGGTAAAGAACCTGCCAGCCCCTGGGGGAGACACAGGAGACGTGGATTTGATCCCTGGGTAGGGAAGATCCCCTGGAGGAGTGAATGGAACCCACTCCAGTATTCTTGCCTGGAGAGTCCCATCATGGACAGAGGAGCCTGGTGGGCTAGAGTCCATGGGGTTGCAGGGGGTTGGACAGGACTGAAGCGAACTTGCATAGCATGCCACCTTTGCCATGTCCTTGAAATACGTAACCCATTTTTCCAGAGATTTCAGTCTTGGCAAATTGGAATTTTAAACCACAGGGCGGGGGGTGGGAATAAAAAGGTGAAAGAGACATTTTAAATCTCAAGCAGGAAAGTATGAGAGCTCTCATGTCTGTTGATCTGCATTCATGTTTGTCTCAGTGTGTGTCTTTGTGTTTGGATAATATTGCTGAGGTGAATTTGTAAATGAGCTCTAATTCAATTGTTTGTTAAAAAGAAAAAGTAAGCTCTTAAAAATCAAACAATTGCAAGAGAAATTAACCTAAATGAATTTCAAGTTCACATGAATTGGGAAATCTTCAATATTAAATATCTATTATTAATGTTTGTTTTGAAAACTGGAAAAGGTCAGTTTTCATTCCAATTCCAAAGAAAGGCAATGCAAAAGAATGCTCAAACTACTGCACAATTGCACTCATCTCACATGCTAGTAAAGTAATGCTCAAAATTCTCCAAGCCAGGCTGCAGCAATACGTGAACCGTGAACTCCCTGATGTTCAAGCTGGTTTTAGAAAGGGCAGCGGAACCAGAGATCAAATTGTCAACATCCGCTGGATCATGGAAAAAGCCAGAGAGTTCCAGAAAAACATATATTTTTGCTTTATTGACTATGCCAAAGCCTTTGACTGTGTGGATCACAATAAACTGTGGAAAATTCTGAAAGAGATGGGAATAGCAGACCACCTAACCTGCCTCTTGAGAAATCTGTATGCAGGTCAGGAAGCAACAGTTAGAACTGGACATGGAACAACAGACTGGTTCCAAAGAGGAAAAGGAGTACGTCAAGGCTGTATATTGTCACCCTGTTTATTTAACTTATATGCAGAGTACATCATGAGAAACGCTGGACTGGAAAAAACACAAGCTGGAATCAAGACTGCTGGGAGAAATATCAATAACGTCAGATATGCAGATGACACCACCCTTATGGCAGAAAGTGAAGANGTCCGTCTAGTCAAGGCTATGGTTTTTCCTGTGGTCATGTATGGATGTGAGAGTTGGACTGTGAAGAAGGCTGAGTGCCGAAGAATTGATGCGTTTGAACTGTGGTGTTGGAGAAGACTCTTGAGAGTCCCTTGGACTGCAAGGAGATCCAACCAGTCCATTCTGAAGGAGATCAGCCCTGGGATTTCTTTGTAAGGAATGATGCTGAAGCTGAAGCTCCAGTACTTTGGCCACCTGATGCGAAGAGTTGATTCATTGGAAAAGACTCTGATGCTGGGAGGGATTGGGGGCAGGAGGAGAAGGGGACGACCCAGGATGAGATGGCTGGATGGCATCACGGACATTATGGACGTGAGTCTGAGTGAACTCCAGGAGATGATGATGGACAGGGAGGCCTGGCGTGCTGCGATTCATGGGGTCGCAGAGTCGGACATGACTGAGCGACTGAACTGAACTGAACTGAACTTTATGCATTACACAATGTAACTGACATGAACCACTTGTCAATGTCATAAAATGCCTATTCGTCTATCTACTGATAGATTTATAAGAGGTATTTAGATAAGTTTTCTTTTCTTTTTTTTTCCATTATTGTCAGGAATTTCCTGAACAGTTGTCAACTGCTATTTATGTTTTCCATTATTCGTTAAAGTGCTTCTTTGGGATTATTTACCATTGCAGTGTATTGCCTGTTAATGAATGCTTGTTCAGTTGATCATTCTATCTGATTCTTTGTGATCTCATGGACAGTAGCCTGCTAAGATCCTTATCCATGGAATTCTTTTCAGGCAAGAATAGTTCCATGGGTGACATTTCTTCCTACAGGGGATCTTCCTCACCAAGGGACTGAAGCTCCCTATCCTATGTCTCCTGCATTGGCAGGCTAATTCTTTACTACCAAATCACCTACATAGCCCTGTCTGTTCTTTACTATTTACTCATGTGTAAGTATGCATAAAGTGTGTACAATATGCTGTATTTTCTCCTCAATTATGAGATGGCAGTGTGTTTACTACCAAGTAGAATGAGTTTAGAAGTCATGGTGCGAAAATACCCTTTTCTTTGAGAACTGACATGAGTTTAGAAAAAATTAATATGTTCTGACTGTATCTTTGAAGCTAGGCTACCCTAAAATTAATTTGGATTACATGTGATTTCTCTTTCATTTTTAAACAGTTCTGTTTGTTTAGTGTTTCAAATATTTTTAAGGTCATCATTGGGAAGATGTGTAATTCTGTTCAGGATGGATATGCCTTTTGGTATAATACCATGTATTCAGCGTAAAACAGTTTATTTATGAATTGTAATTGATAGAATGCATTTGGTTTTTATATTTTGTAGATGTGTCTCAAATACACAGGCAAATTTACAGGCAAAAGGAAACAGTGGTAAAGAAGAAATTTTTCTAAGAGTGGTGTTTGGAAGAGCTGAAAGCCATGAAATCGAAGATTTCTTCCTCAGAAAGATACAGGAAAATATGCATGATTTTGAGTGTCTGTGGACAGATGATGAAGGAAATGACAGAGGAACCTCTATATCCCATAACAACAATCTCACCGATAGAAGAGCTCATGATAGCAGAAGTGATGTGGGAAATAAGCCTGTTGAAAGGCATGGATCAAGCTTTCAGGATCAGTTGCAGATACTTCAATCTGAAGGGACAGTTTCTGAATGTAGTTAGGTTGTGGCGAATATCAACAGTAGCACCTCAGGTTTACCACCTCAGAGAACTCGTAACGTCTGCAAAGGCTTTTCTCATAAAGGTGAGAATGCTGTTAAGCATTCTTCAAAACTGTTACCAGACCATGAAACAAAAAAACAAAAGACCTTACAAATGTAATGAATGTGACATAACCTTTCTTCAGAACTCAGAAATCACTGGACATCAAGGATTCCATACAGGAGGAAATCCATATAAATGTGATGCATGTGGCAAGGCTTTTATTCAAATTGGAAACCTTGCAGTTCATCACAGTATTCACTCTGGAGAGAAACCATATAAATATGATGTGTGTGGTCACTGCTTTAAACAAAGTACACAACTTGAAAATCATCAGAGAACTCATACTGGAGTGAAACCATATAACTGTGATGTTTCTGGAAAGGCCTTTAGTCAAAATGCAAGCCATGCAGTTCATCAGAGATTTTATACTGGAAAGAAACCATATAAACGTGATGTATGTGGCAAGACTTTCATTCAAACTGCAAACCTTGCAATTCATGAGAAAATTCATACTGCAGAGAAACCATATAAATGTGATGTATGTGGCAAAGGCTTTGGTGAAACTTCAAGCCTTGTAGTTCATTGGAGAATTCATACTGGAGAGAAACCATACAAATGTGATACATGTGGCAAGGCCTTTAATCAGACTGCAAAACTTGGACTTCATCGGAGAATTCATACTGGAGAGGAACCTTGTAAATGTGATGTGTGTGGCAAGGCATTTAGTCGTACTGGATACCTTGCAGTTCATCAGAGAATTCATACTGGAGAGAACCTTACAAATATAAAAATTGTGACAAACCATTTAGGCACAGTCGTCCATAACTCATCATCAGGCAGTTCAGAGAGGAGAGAAACCGTATAAATATGATGTATATGGCCGGTGCTTTATTTGAAATGATGAACTTAGAAACCATCGGAGAATTCATACTAGAGAGAAACATTAGAATGTGACCGTTGTGAGAAACATTTTAGTGCAAATGTCGTGAGTGTGACAAAGCCTTTAGTCAGTGTTCAGGCCTTATAATTCAGACAATTCGTACTGCATAGAAAAGATACAAGTGAAATGAATGTGGCAGAGTTTCTAGTGTATAGTCAGCATTAACTGCCCATTATGCAGTTCATACAGAAGAGAAATTAATGTGGCAAACCCTTCATTGACAAGGAATCATGTTGCAGATCATCTGAGAATCCATATTGCAGTGAAAACTTACACATGTAGAGAATGCAGTAAAATATATCAAATTTTTGACTTTTTTTTTTTTTTAACAATACTGTGATGGTTATTGCTATACATCAACATGAATAGGCCATAGGCGTACATATGTCCCCTCCCTCCTGAACCCTCCTCTCTCACCACCGTTTTCCTCCAGATTGTCCCAGAGCACTCGCTCATACATCAAACTCCCACTGGCTCAATTTCAGAATCATGTTGGCTCCGTTCAGTGAGTTTGTCAATGTTGCATCTTCAACTCTGTAATACTTTTGGCAGGATTAGAGGTACTTCTTTTGTAAAGGTTTAGTATAATTTCACAGATGGCATCTGATCCTAGGTTTTTCTTAGTGTGAGGATTTTAATTACTGCTTGAATCTTTCTAGTTATAATTTGGTTCACATTTTTATTGGCTTTATGATTAAGGATTAGACAGTATGTTTCTACAAATTTACCTGTTTATTTTATGATATGTAATTTGTAGGTATTATTACTTAGAAATTTTTTATTGAAGTTGTTAATTTACAATGTTCAGTTAATTTTTGATATAGAGGAATGTGATTCAGTTTTATTTATAAATATTCTTTGACACATCCTTTTCCCTTATAGGCTATTACAAACTATGAAGTATAGTTCCTTGTGCTGTGTAGTAGCTCCTTGTTGGGTATCTATTTTATATCTAGGAGTGTGTCTGTATAAATCCCAAATCCTGATTTATCCCTCCTACCTTCCGCTTTGGTCACTTCTGTGTTTGTTTTCTGCGTTTCTGGGTCTGTTTTTGTTTCGTAAGTAAGTTCAATTGGATCTTTTTTAAAATTTCACATATAAGTGATAATTTGTCTTTGGCTTATCCACTTAGTATGATAATCTCTAATTCCATTCATGTAGCTGCAAATGGCATTCTTTCATTTTTTTTAATGCAGAAGTTAATATTTCATTCGGCTTCCCTGATAGCTCAGTTGGTAAAGAACCTGCCTGCAATGCAGGAGACCTGGGTTTGATCCTTGGGTTGGGAAGATCCCCTGGAGAAGGGAAAGGCTACCCATTCAAGTATTCTTTATAGTCCGTGGGATCACAGAGTCAGACACAACTGATATTCTTGTATATATGTACATGTTTTTTATCCATTCCTCTGTTGCTGGGCATTTAGATTGTTTCCATGCCTTGCCTATTGTAAATAGTGCTGCAGTGAACATTAGGGTGCATTTTCTTTTTGAATTATGGTTTTCTTCAGATAAATGCCCAGGAGTGGGTTTGCAGGATCTGAATCTTTCTTATTTAACTCATTGTTCTGCCAAAGCTGGATTTAGTTTGTTCTCTTTCTCCTTCCTTGAGATGTAAAAATAGTTTCCTGATTGGACTTCTTTTTCCTTTTTGTGGTAACCATTTAGCCATGTGTCTTTGCGTGTTCTATCTTGTCTGACTCTTTCCCATGGACTGTAGCCCACCCGGCTCTTCTGTTCATGGGATTTCCCAAGAAAGAATACTTAAGTGAGTCATCGTTTCCTTCTCCAGGGATCAAACCTGGAACTCCTGGGTGTCCTGCATTAGCAAGCATGTTGTTTACCACTGAACCACCTGAGAAGTTTCTTAGCCATGTAGACTTCTCTTTTATTATGTCCTTCACTCAGTTCAGTTCAGTTCAGTTGCTCAGTCGTGTCCAACTCTTTGCGACCCCATGAACCACAGCACGCCAGTCCCTCTGTCCATCACCAACTCCCAGAGTCTACCCAGACCCATGTCCATCGAGTTGGTGATGCCATCCAACCATCTCATCCTCTGTCGTCCCCTTCTCCTCCTGCCCTCAATCTTTCCCAACATCAGGGTCTTTTCATTGAGTCAGCTCTTCGCATGAGGTGGCCAAAGTACTGGAGTTTCAGCTTTAGCATCAGTCCTTCCAGTGAACACCCAGGACTGATCTCCTTTAGGATGGACTGGTTGGATCTCCTTGCAGTCCAAGGGACTCTCAAGAGTCTTCTCCAACACCACAGTTCAAAAGCATCAATTCTTCAGTGCTCAGCTTTCTTTATAGTCCAAATCTCAGATCCATACATGACCACTGGAAAACCATAGCCTTGACTAGATGGACCTTTGTTGCCAAAGTAATGTCTCTGCTTTTTAATATGTTTCACTGCATGTTATAAGTTTTGGAATGTTGCACTTTGAGTTCCATGGAGATGTTCAAACCTTTTCTTGATTTCTTGATTTCAATGACATAAGTGTCATTGCTTAGCTTCTTGACGTAAAATATTCAAACACTTTCAGTCATTGCTATTTCTGGTATTATCATGATTGATGATTTTGATTTTTCTTTAAAGTCATTGCTGGACTTTGTCATCTCTGAAGTCACCACTCAGAGTGTAACTCATTTAGGTATTGAATATCCCTCAATGTGTAGAGCATAGTATCTGACACTTCTGAATAGACAACCTTTTGTTATTAACTATTTTTCATGGATTCTTCACAAAAAGTGAAAAATACAAATTTATTGGAAGATATAAAAATCTTTTACGAAAATACATAAGAATTTAAGGGACACAATGTGTGTTAGTTTCTCTGCTTAGTTGTGTTCACCTCTTTGTTACCTCATGGAGATGCCATCCAGCCATCTCATCCTCTGTCATCCACTTCTCCTCCTGCCCCCAATCCATCTCAGCATCAGAGCTTAATTATGTATAAAACTGAACACCAAATTTTAAAAGATACCCAATTTTCTGTTTTCTGTCCATTACTTTTGACTCAGTATTTCTTGGAAGGGTGTTAGATACATACATTACATTCTTCCTTGTGTATTTAGGAGGAGGCAAAGCAGTGGAAGAGTTTGTGGAATATTTTTCCAGACCCACCTGTACTGTTCTCACTCCTCAGCTGAACAAAGAGCTGTGATTGGGGGCAGGAGGAGAAGGGGACGACAGAGGATGAGATGGCTTGATGGCGTCACTGACTCGATGGACATGAGTCTGAGTGAACTCCGGGAGTTGGTGATGGACAGGGAGGCCTGGGATGCTGGGATTCATGGGGTCGCAAAGAGTCGGACACGACTGAGGGAGTGAACTGAACTGAATAAGGAAAAGAATGCCTATGAGATTTCGAATCAAACAGCCTGCTCTGAAACAAACCTAAGTGTGGGAGTTGGCTACTAAAAGGGAACCTAAGAAGATATTGCTAAGACTGATGTATTTTGACATGTGTTTTGGAAAATAATGTGTAATCTGCCATTTTTGAACGTTCTGAAAATGTTGATTATCTCCATGATTTGATGAGGGTATGGTGCTTATCCATAAATCTCAAATCTTCTGAAGACTATTTTTCAGACTTTTTTACACACATTTGAGAGAACGTTGTTGTTGTTCATTTGGACAGTCATGTCCGACTCTTTGCAACCCTATGGACAGCAGCATGCCAGCCTTCCCTGTCCTTCACCATCTCCCAGAGCTTGCTGAAACTCATGTCCATTGAGTTGATGATGTCATTCACCCATGTCATTCTCTGTCTTCCCCTTCTTCTCCTGCTTTCAATCTTTCCCAGCATCAGGGTCTCCTCTAATGAGTCGGCTCTTCACATCACGTGACCAAAATATTGGAGCTTCAGCTTCAACATCAACCCTTCCAGTGCATATTCAGGATTGATCGCCCTTAGGATTGACTGGTTTGATCTTGCAGTCCGAGGGACTCTCAAGAGTCTTCTCCAACACCACAGTTCAAAAGCATCAGTTCTTTACCACTCAGCCTTCTTTACAGTCTAGCTCTAATATCCATACATAACTCCTGGAAAAACCATAGCTTTACTATACAGACCTTTGTGGGCAAAAAAATGTCTCTCCTTTTTAATATGCTGTTGAGGTTTGTCATAGCTTTAGAAAATAAAGACCTAAAAATATATTACAACTTGCAAATAGGGAAAAATTCTAATTATGTTCCTGCTGCTGCTGCTGCTGCTGCTGCTAAGTCGCTTCAGTCGTGTCCGACTTTGTGCGACCCCATAGACGGCAGCCCGCCAGGCTCCCCCATCCCTGGGATTCTCTAGGCAAGAATACTGGAGTGGGTTGCCATTTCCTTCTCCAACACATGAAAGTGAAAGTTCAAAGTGAAGTCGCTCAGTCATATCCGACTCTTAGTGACCCCATGGACTGCAGCCTACTAGGCTCCTCCATCCCTGGGATTTTTGAGGCAAGAGTACTGGAGTGGGGTGCCATTGCCTTCTCCAATTAGATTCGTACTGAACATATAATCCACTTGAAGTTACATTATTGATATTATTCAGTTTAGTGTGATTTCCTAAACAAGTTTTTGGGA